>PVIU01008229.1:0-84983 GCA_004026605.1 Ondatra zibethicus | reverse complement strand
ACCAAACTGTAAGATTCCTACTTGGTGTAGAAAATAAACTAGAGTCCACTAATGAGTGAGTACATACCATAATCATCTTTCGGCCTTGGACTTCCAACAGGGCAGGGCACCATGCCCTCTTTCAAGGAAGAAGGGGGAGGGAGGAGGGGTGGGGGGTAGTGGGAGGGGACCGGGAGAAGGGGAAGAAAGGAAAAAAAAAATTTTTTTTTATCTTTAATTATGTTCTTGAATGGAAAAAATAAAGCTAACTCACATCTTTATTAAAGAAAATGTTCTTGAGATATATTCAATATCTGCAGAAAGAGTTTTGTAGAATAAAAAGCCAAAATTTGTATGCAGGCATATTCTCTACTATTACATTTTTTTCTGACTCTTACTAAGGTTAAGTGCCTGCTGGGGTGGTCCAATAAAGGTGGGAAAGTCATGTCATCCAGTCTTAAAAAGAAACTCAAGATTGGAAACTGGTTTGATTCCATATGGAATGCGTATAAACTTTAATTAAATGAATAAATTGATTTCAGATAATAAAACATAGACTATATTGGCTGAACAATACTGTTTCTGTTCATAGGGTGAGAACATGAACAAGGTAAAAAATAGAGTAACTCATACATTGTAATTAATTTTCATTATTTTAAATACATTAAATGTAAATACATTTAAATGTAAATTAAAATATAAATTATTTTATAATGTTAAAGAAATTCTCTACAACCATGGTTAAATAATTCATTTTATATGCATTTTATTACTGATTTTGTTATATTTTCAAATGGGAATGTGAAAGGAACTGATATACCTGCTAATGCACTTTGAATAGGATAACATTGGAAGAGTTTTTATTTTTTCTGAAAATGTGATGGAAGAATTATTCCTTTGTTCTTGATGTTTTATATTAAATTTCCCCTGCAGTATTTGAAGCCATTATAGATGTAGTGGCATTTGAATACACCTCATAACTATTTAGAAAAGGTGTTTGATAAGGTGGTGGATGGGCAATGCTATATCAAATGCTATATTTAATTCACAAGTTACAAGATTATTTTTATAAAACTAAAAGATTAATTCAAAGAGAAGAATTAATATATTATCTTCCAATTTTATTATATGTATCATTACTTTAATTAATACTACTAACAATGTTAAATTTTATAAGTTAAATCATATAGATTAAAATTATTTTAATCTCTAAGGTATGAAACACAAAACTTATCATTTGAGAGAAAAAATCATGCTGAAGAAAAATCATGTATAAATTAAAATGTGATTTGAATGACAATGGACCCCATGGGCTCATAAATTTCCATCCTTTGTCACTAGGAGGTGCACTATTTGAAATGAGTAGAAGGTGTTGCCTTGTTGGAGGAGGTGTGTCACTGTTGGTTTACTTTGCCATTTCAAGATCCCAAGCCTGGTTGAGAGGATCTCTTCCTGCTACCTTTGTATCCAGATGTGGAACCCTCAGCTCCCTGCCCTGAAGATAAGATACTGCAAGAAAGCCGTAATTAAATGATTTCTTTTTTTAAGAGCTGCCATTGTCATAGTGTCTCTTTACAGCAATAGAATACTGAATAAGACATGTAATGTACAAATAATACATGAAATTTTCTTTAAATTTTCCTTTACTCATATCTTCCTTTATTGGCATCACTAAATTAAATTTATTGTTTTGAATAAATTAATCCATGTTATTTTTCCTTGTTTTATCTGAATATCAGACTTTATAATGCCAGTAACAAAATAACAATGGCATTTTATAATAGAAATTATTGAAAATAATAAATTAAAACATATTCAAAGATGTTTTATATAGTGTCAGTCAATTTTCTATTGCTGTGATTAGAAACAATGACTAAGGCAACTGATCAAATAAAGAATTTCACAGATGGAGTCCATGACCATCATGTAGGAGACTAAAGTATCAGGCAGGCAGATATGGTGCTAAATTTATCTTAGAAATTTCATATCTTGACACACAACCACGAGACAGAGAGCTTACTGGAAAAGAAATGGGCTTCTAAAACTTGGAGTCCTAACCTGAGAAATACACCAGTCTCCTCCAACAAAGCCATAACTCTTAATCCTTCCAAAATTCTTCCACCAACTGTAAACAAATTCTCAAACATATGAGTCTATGGTGGAAAATTCTAATTAAATGTAACTGAAATGGTAAAGAGTATATAAAAAGAGTTAATAGAATTTTAGATATTAAGTTTTACAATTTTCAAATAAAGTATTAATATAGCATTGCAATTCTCAAAAATCCATGTGAATCAGTGCTTGTAAGGAAAAATGAAATAATATTTCTAAACATGTAGAAATGATGTATGTTGAATAGGCTCCATAAGTATATTCTAAAGTGTTCTAATATTTGATCATTGAAATATTATAGTAAGGTGAAACATTATCATAATCTATGAGAAGTTTAATGAGACTTTAGAAAAAATTTCCCTCAGAAGAATGGAAATAAAACTATGAATGCTTCATAGAAAAATTAATTATTGTTGAATATGCATTGTAAAATAAAGTAGCTATAATTTTATATGCATAGTAATAAAGCATGTACTTAATACCAGTGATATCATATGTTACATTACTGCTTATGTGTTCCAAATCTCAGAGTACTATAATTTAAAAAAAAATCCAAACTACTCAATACAACAGAGTAACTAAAACCAAACAAATTTTCTTCATCCTTACATCTATAGTTTATTTAACAGATAGCTATTTCACCTAAATCATTGCTGAGAAAAATACAACTAGAAAGGAAATAGCAGCATGAATTAGGAATTCAGGAGATTTCTTGTTGCTTTTCAAATGGTAAGCACTACAGTTCATCAAAATTTAGAATTTTAAATTTTTATTAGTAATTCATTTTTCTTTCATCTAAAATTATTCATGTGTCATATAATGCATCCCAACTGCAATCTTCCCTCCCTCCACATCGCCCAGCTGCTCTGCCAAACCCTCCTTTATTACAGATTCAATCCTTCTTCATTTCCTCTACAGAAAATGATAGCCTCTAAGAGTTGGCATCCAAAGAGAACAAAACAATATAAAATTAGACAATTCTAAAGCCTTCACATTAAGGCTGGAAATGCAACCCCATAAGTACTTCTCTCTGGGGACCAACCTCCAGCATCACGGGTCTTAGATAGGAATCCATGGAGTCAGTGAATCTAAACTTTTTTCTCTGAGGTGAGTTAGGGGAAAAGGCACTCACAAACGCTGTTACTGTTTTCCTTCATTTTTTCTTCCTTTCTTTTCTCTCTCTATCTCTCATCTCATGTTGTTCTACAGCATTTTTACCTCAATAGAATCTTTTAAGCAGTACCAAAGTCAGAACATGTGCATTCAATTTTTGAAATGAATGATTATAGGTAAAAACATGTTTCTCATCTCCCTCATGATTAAACATTTTATGTATTACAGGTGAAAAACAAACTATCTAACAATGCACACATTCATGATAGAGTCTGCATTATGTATATTATTGTGATTTCTTTGAATTTTTTGACTATGAAGGAGCTAAGTACAAAGAGACGTTTCATATTATAGGCTGCTAACCTAAACCAACATATATATTTAAGGTATCATGACTTCAGAATTTGGGTCTAAAGATATATTGCTTCAGAAAAGCAGTTCTCCTTTTGTTTCTCAGATGAGAACTTGTGGATTTGTACCAGACTAATATGCTTTGAGGGACCAAGACCACTTGAAAGCACTCTGTGAACACCACTAAAATTTACTTGGCCCAACAAAAAGCGGAAAAGTTTGGAAAAAACTATGATCAAATTCCCAAATATTGTATATTGTTTATAAATGTTTGTTAACATTTAAATGGGGATATGCTATAGAGATGAATAATTTTCATTGCTTTTTGGATCTTGGTTAATTGATATATATTTCAGATCAAATATATATAAATCTAAAAATGTAATGTATAATTAAGAAATATAGGTCAATATATAGTAATCTATAATAGTCAAGCTTGTAGTTGTTAGGTTTTCTAGATATTTAAAGATATATTTCTGTTAGACAGGTGTTCTCTAAATCTTTCAAAGACCTTTATAACATGGAATTTAAAATGTTTTGATAACTTAGGAATTTTCATGACAATGATACACATTTGCTCCTGGCAGCACCAATCTACTTCCAGAGAAAGATGGGCATCAAAGAGGCTCCTTATGGAGTTTACTAGCCATTTGGGCAAGAAACTGCTCTTGCTTGGACTGCTTGATAGTATGCTATATGAACTGGACTTGCAGGACCCACAGAAAAATGACTGCCGAAGTTGCTTAAAGAAGGTGAGACAGTCCTTCCGGGTTCCTGCTTCATGAAAGAGTCTGCCAGACATTCTGCAGGACTCAGAAGAAAGAGACTGACAAACTGCCAATATTGGTGGAGCTGTCTTTGAAATTCCCTGCTTCATGGAAATTCCCTGTACACTATAAGGCTGTAGGCTGAAGATGGATGCCCCAAGGGTACAGAAGAACTTTGGGTGACTGTCCATACAGCAAGATGTCTCTGCCAGTTCTAGAGTTTTGGAAGTTGCTTATAATGAATTTCCTGTTAACTTAGGTAATATTATATCCTTTGGAATCTTTGATGGAGTTTATGAATAGATAGTTATTATTATAGTTTTTCTTAGTTATAATAAAAGATAAAGTATATATAAATATTGTAACTAATTTTTTGCTTGATAGCTATTTTATTGTATGTAATCTTGCTATGTTAACTTTAAAACCTTCATTTTCATTTAGATAGAAAAGAGGAGGTGATGTGGGATTCCCCTCTGTATGCTATGAATATGTTTTGTTGCCATTGATTGATAAGGAAGCTGCTTTTTGGCCAATGGTTTAATATATACATATATATATATATATATATATATATATATATATATATATATATATAGAGAGAGAGAGAGAGAGAGAGAGAGAGAGAGAGAGAGAGGGAGAGAGATATTAGGCGGATGCCATGTAGCCGCCAGAGGAGAAAGACGCAAGCTGCCAGCTGGAATCTTGCCAATCGGCCATGAACCCCATTATAAAATATAAAATAATGGAAATGGGTTAATTCTAGATATAAGAGCCAGCTAGAAAATGCTTAAGATATTGGCCAAACAGTTTTGTAAATAATATAGTTTCTGAGTGATTATTTCATTTTCTGGGCAGCTGGGAACAAACAAGCAACCTCCTACAACCCATTCATCCCCAAGCAACTTGTTAGAGATTAACCATGTGGCAAGTAAGGTGTTTTGTCAGGTCTTTTATAGGCAGGCTGAATTTTGCAGTTACAAAGAAAGGACCAATTATGTTATTACTTACCTTGAAACGTATTCTTATAAGGAATTTTAAGGAAATCATAAATTAAATATAAAAAGGAATTAGTCAACTCCACTTTAAATCTTTAGGGTGCATATCTATTCATTAATAGTTTTACATCAGAAGATTGAGGACATAAATGGGTATAAGGAAATAATCATCACCATTGGTCATCAATAAAACCCAGCAAGAAGAGTACATCAGCTAGTAATAATTGGGATGCTTTGTTCTTGTTCCCTGACTTTAAAGAGTTCTGCATTTAACATGTGCCTTTCTAAAACTTTAGATTTTCTTCTTGGATTTTTCATCTCAAAGTTCTTTAATGGACATTTTTGTCAACCTTTTTTTTATTTTCAAAACTTTGTTTCAGCTGTGATGCAATCTGAGACCTCTGAACACATCTCCCCACATTAAGGTTAAAAATATTTAAACTATGCCTTTAATCCCAGCACTCAGGAGGCAGAGACAGGTGGATCTCTGTGAGTTCTAGACCAGCCTGGTCTACAACAGCTAGTTCCAGGACAGGCTCCAAAGCTACAGAGAAACCCTGTCTCAAAAAAAAAAAATAAATAAATAAACTAGTTTGGCTATTGGAACTCAATTGTTAGCCATTAAATTGAGTTACAAACAATGCAACTCCTTGTTTAGGCTATCACTATTATTAGACAGTACAGCTTAGGTAGGGGTCATCTTATTGACAATCCACAAGTAAAAATGGCCAGTATAACAGAATATTTCCAAGAGATATACGCATTGTATCACAGGTAGTGGAGTTCTCCCCCTCTCCACTCACACCATGCTATACACCAGAGAATGAGAGCCATGGCAAACTTGTAAAGACACAACAGAAGCAAAAGACATTCTGGGGTCTGTAGTCCCATAGCCTTGTCTAAACAAAATTGAACCATCAGAGAATTCCCTTTTGGTGGACTGACACCAGGAACTTCAATTTCGACTCACTGTTCCTCTAGTATGGCCCACAACAAAGAAGAGGACTCTCAAAAACAGGCAAAAAAAAAAAAAACCAAAAAAAAAAAACCAAAAAAACAAAAAAAAACACACAAAAAAAAAACAGAGAATACATGATCCTTCTGCTAGGAGTTCCCCCAAAGCACCAAGTAATAGCCATAACATATATGTAGATCTTGTGTATACCCCAAGTAGGCCCTGTAAACAAGCCCCAATTAAATGCTTTTCTTTATAAGAGTTATCATGGTCGTGGTGTATCTTCACAGCAGTAGAACACTGAATAAGACACTACCCTTTAATAGTCATACTTTTGAAGTCAATATAGTTGTCTTGAGAATGGTTCTTTAACTTTATTTTTCACAGTCACCTAGAGGTGGCCCTGGACTTCTAACATCATCCACTAGGAATATTCCGATTCTGAGACTGCCCAACTGCTACTGAGTGGAGATTGCAAAAGACTTTCACTCATCCTCACCTCTATTACTTCACCGTCTGTGGAAGGCCTTCAGGTTTGTTGAGGACCAAAGGGTCTCTTAACCAATGATTCTTTTGGTGTTAAATTCAGGACAGCCATGGGGAACTAGGAATCCTGATCCGGATGTCTATTGCCCAGCTGCAAATTTCATGCTTTCTTTTTAACACCAACCTAATTTATAGTTGTGTCTTTACCTGTGTGGGTTTTCTCATCCTACTAGACTATAATTCTATAAAGGAAGCTGTAGCTGTTTTTCTCAACACCTTGTCTCTACAGCCTCACTCTGTACTCAGCACAAACACCTGCTATATAATTGCTGCTTTTCAAAGAACCACATGCATCATTGGCTCTCTATGTTTCAAAGGAGAGTGGGATATAGGCATGCAAATCACAAAGCAATTGGCTTCCCTTTATCTCTACTTAAAAAACAGATGTCATTATATAAAAGAATTTTGAAAATAATGTTTTCCTTTGCCTGTATTCCTTAGACATGTTCCTGTTTTTTTTTTTTTTTTTTTTTTTTTTTTTTTTAGTTATCAAGATTTCTTGAATCCCACTAATTAGAAAGCACTTAGTTACTTAGTTTAACTTGTGTATATATATGGTGGTACACATATGTGCTGTAGAAACTCCTTCAGCCAATAGCCTTTAAGTTACCAGCCTACTTTGGGCATGGTCTCATGTACTATAAATGCAGATGAAAAGTGTGCTTGGCTGCTGGTTTTGGTTCCACTTCCCAGAGCATTCAGAGGACTGTGGATCACTACTCTTTCTATGAGCTTGTCCCCAGATAAATAAACCTTTGCTATATTTAAAAAAATATATATGTAGATCTTGTGTAGACCCCAAGTAGGCCCTATATTTGTCACTTCAGCATTTTTGAGTCCACATGAGCCCTACTTAGTTGATTGAGTGGGCCATGTTCTCTTCTGACTCCAACAATCCTTACTTCCATATTCCACAGGGTTTCCCACAAAAGAATTCCAGTTTATATTCTTTCTCTCTGCATAAAGTCTGGCTGTGGGTCTCTATACCCACTCCCAGCAACTGCTAGACGAAGTCTCTCTGATGACAATTGGAGAAGGCTCCAACCTATAAGTATGGCAGAATATCATTAGGAATCAATTCATTAGTTTGTTTCCTCTACCTTAGTCCCTGCATATGTAATCTCTGGGCCCTTGCCATATAGGCAGGGGAGTACATGCTCTCCCTCCCATGGTTTGGGCATCAGGTTAAACCCGACATTGGTTGACAATTCCCATAAGTTCTGTGAACCCAATGGCCCAGCACATCTTGCAGGCAGGATAGTTGTAGGTTGAGGTTATTATGTCTCAGTTGGCATCCAGATTTGTCGCTTAGTAGCCGAAAGACAACATTTCTGCACCAAAGAGACGAGAATGCAGGAGTGACAGTGCCATACAGGCACCGTCTCAACCTCTGTACATTATGTAAACATTTTGAATGTTGTCCTGGGCAATGGGGTCCCACTGTCAGTTTTCAGAGGGCATCTTCTGTCCTGTTATCTTCTTAGTTCTTTAGGGATCTCTATAGAACCTTCTCAGGCAATAACTCAAAGGACAGTCCCATAATTGGAAGCCTTGGCTACAAAAAATGGTCAGTTCAGACTGTATCCTCCATTAAAAGGACTCCTTAATGGATCACCAGAAAATTTCCACAGTACTTGTTATGGTTTAAAAAGTGGCAGCGGAGGACCAAGTCGCTAATGGGGGAAGGCCAGTCCCAGGCAGGGGAAGGGCTGTCCCAGGCAGGGGATGCTAGAGGTGACCTGGGGCTCCTTGGAAGCAGCTGCAAATCCAATGTTATGGTTTAGGGCAATGGCGCAGTTTCCCCAAGGGCCAGTGTCAGGCCACCAGAGGGGAGGTCACTATGGGATGCCATGAGGGAAGGCCGTGGCAGCAGAGCCACGGAAAGTGAGAGACAGATAGCCATACCATGCCAAGAAAGTTTGAATATAGAGTTTATTCAGTGGGTTATGTTAGGGAAAGGGAAGAGGGAGAAGGAAAAAGGAAGGGAGAAGAGAGGTAGCAGCTACCTCTTCCAAAGAGGGATGGGCAGAAAACACAGGCTGGAGGCAGAAAATCTGCTTCCCTCAGAGGAAGGGGGAGTGGACAGGGCTTGTCTTTTAATGGGACAAGATACCCAGGTAGCAGGACAGATCATTACATTCCCATCTCTTTCTCATAATAAAAGGCGGGAAGTTAGGTACAACAGGTTAAAGGAATGGGGACGACAGATTCTAAAGACTGCTTCCAGCTTATTTTTTGATGTCATCTTGGAAGTACCTCAGAAAGCTGGGTGCTGGTCACTTCCTGGGGTAGCTGGTCTCTTTACTCCTGTCCAGGGTTTGTAGTATGAAAATGTCTGGTGTCTCTTAGACTTCTTTAAGGTATTTGCAGAAGAGAGGACATAGTTAAGTTTAGGAAAAAAAAATAGGACAAGGTGATTGAGAAGGGTGTATCTGACCTGTTTAAGGTGGATCCTTCAATTTGGCTCCCTGGAACTCAAAAGAATTTTTGGAGTTTCTGAAAACATGATTTTTAAACAGTAGCATATTTATACCAGAATGATTTTGACAGATATTTTTGCATAATAAAAAGTATCTTAAAGACTATGAAAGGCAGTGTGAGACAGAATTTTGTCCTAACGTCTTTATAACTTGCAGGTATACATCTTAATAACTTTTATTATGTATTTTACTGAAATTTGTTTGGTGAAGCTGTCCTTTTAAACTGACAATACCTCTCAGCTGTCAAACTGTATCAGAGATTTTTGAGAAGAATAAAATTTTACTGGAGTTATTGGTTAAAAAACGACAGAGAACTTACTTGGTTGACACCTAGAACTACTCCTCAAGGTCCTGCATGGTCACTGAGGGTCATATTTGTCCTTTGCTGTTCAGTGCAAGGCCTGCCAGGCTCTAGAAGATCCTGTGGGTTAGAAATCTGTAAAAAGATAAGCTTACCTTGACCTGAGCAGCTAGGCTGTCAATTCCAGTGATTCTGTCTAACTTCTGAAGATATTCAGTTTAGATGAAAGGCAGTTTTTCCCAGTGGTCAGTACTTGGCAGTTGATGAAGCGAATTGCAGATGGACATTGTTTTGTGCATATCTCTCTTCTGCCTTTTTTGGAAAAAGTAGAGTGCAGCTGCTAGTAGCCAGCCTGTCTCTCTCTCTGTTATGAAAAGTCTTTTAATAATTAAACATTTAAATGTCATATTCCCAGATCTCTGAGTAGTTGAGGGCTGTTTACCGGGTATAGATAGTTATAGAATCTGCCTGAAGAGCTGGGTCCAAGCTTGACTGTACTGGTTCTCAACTTAATAGGTAAGATTTATACTTGTAAAAGACAAAGAAGAAAAAACTGCTTGCAACAGAAGCTCAATGGCAGAACTGACAATAGTAGAGAACAGCTTAATCTATTTTAAAGCAGGGTTGGATGAAGCATACTGTATTTTTGTAAGAGACTTAAAAGTACATACCAATTTAAAATATGAGACTAATTTTTTTTAGTCTGGAATGAAATACATTGGACAGACAATTATAATGTTTAAAAGTAAACATATGTATATTTAAGTTACATGCATGCACTCACACAAACACACGTACATACATTAGAGTTAACTCAAGTCACATGTATGCACGCATACACATACATTAAACAGGAGTTGGGTGAAGTGGATGCTTTTGGTGGGCCCTACTGAAGGCATGCCACTGCACAAAATGCCCATGTAACAGAATCAATAAGAGGAATTTAGAGACAAAAAAAACATAAGTAAATCAGGCCTCGGGAGTTTTAAATATAGTAATAAGAGACACAAAGAGGTGTGTAGAACATACATTTAAAACATCTGTGTGGCCACACCATTCACACATCCTTTCATACATGAAGTAGAGAGGGAAATTACTCAACACCATAATCTGCAGTGTCAGCCGTGGCAGGAAGAAAAGGCCGAAATTGGAAACAGTTTACGCAAGGATCTGACTAATCTTGCTGGTTTCCGCGGGACCAGCAGTAGCAGTGGCAGGGATATAATGAAAGGAATGGGAGTGAGGGAAAAGAGCGTTTAAAGACGAGCGAAGAAGGAGCTGCCCATGAAAAGGAAAAGTGAACAGGCATGAAATGCCAGCAGGCAGGTGGGAATGGGACTGCCCAGGAAAAAGAAAAGCAGAGCTGGCAGACACCAGCAGAGCATTTACAGGAGGACTGATAGTTTTGAGAGTTTGACTGTAAAAAACCCGCGGAAACCTCAAGGCTTGTAAGGGAACGTCTTCCCTCTCTTCCTTCTATACATGGGGTTGATAATGAAGCGTAACTGGCTCCAGCCAGGGGTTAGAGGCCTCCCTGGGCAGTTTCTCATAACTGGGACCACTTATGTGTGATCAAAAAAAAAAAAAAAAAAAAGCAAAAGAAACACAAAAGCGAAACAAACAAACAAAAAATCCTAGGTATCCTGGGTCCCAAAGCGAATAGACCGCTCAGTGTGTGCAGTGCTAGCAAAGCTGAAACGCTTAAATGACTCAAATGGCGGAAGAACCACCCTGGGTGATCAAGTCACATTTTTAGCTAGCAAACAGAGGTGGAGAAAGAAACCTTATCCTTTGCAGCGATGGTCTGGTTCCAGGGATCCACGTGTTCTCAGGGGGCCTGCCTTCAGGTGGGAGGGAATGTGGAGAGAACTTGGCTAAGTCACACCAATGTTATGGTTTTAAAAACAGCAATGCAGTTCCCCGAGGGCCAGTGGCAGGCCACAAAGGGCAGGGAGATCCAGGTGAGGGAAGGCCAGTCACAGTCAGGGGATACGGTGGGTGACCCGGGGCTCTGAGGTAGCTGTGGCTCCAATGTTATGGTTTAGGGCAAAGGCAGGCCAAGAGGTGAAACCACAGTGGCAGATTCGCAGTGGGTGAGAGATGGCTAGACATGCCATGCTGCGAGAGTTTGAGTATAGAGTTTATTCAGTGAGTTATGGAAAAAGAGCAGGGGGAGAGGAAGAGAGGGAAGTAGAGGAGAGGCAGTAGCCACCTCTTCCAAAGAGGGATGGACAGAGAGCACAAGCTGGAGGCAGGAAGAACAGCTTGCCTCAGCAGAAGGGGTGGAGTGGGCGGGGCTTGTCATTTAAAAGGACACAATAATCAGGTGACAGGACAGACCATCACAGTACTAGGTTTCAATGCCATCCTACTAATGCTTCCCAATTCCAGCTTTCTCCCCCTGCACCCTCTTCATACAATGCCACTCTGCCTGATCAACCCACTTTAAGTCACCCACCCTTGTACAGACAACACACAAAATGTATTCTATTTCCCCTGTCCAGGGAAGTCCAAGCATCCCCCCCCAGAGCCTTCCTCTTTATCTAACCATTCTGGGTCTGCAGATTGTAACTTATTCATCATTTAAACAACAATTAATATCCCCTTAAAATCATTCACTCTATGTGAGTCACTATTTAAAACTCTATATCAGTGTACGATGTGCTCATGAAAACTATCAGTAGCTATTTGTCCCACAAATAGTAACAGCATTCTCATTGAATAAGATATTAAATATATATAATATCATAAAACATATTTAGCAAATTATCACACTTAAATAACTACACATTCAATTTTACAGACAGAAATAGATTTTATAATATATTTTCTATCCTTTTTGATATTAACTCTAAGTATGTAGTGCTTTTTGGTTATAAATGGAGCTGATTATATGCCTGATCTCAACTACACTACTCCGTTGATGTGAAAATGTCCTTCTGTATATGTGTTTCTTTTATTAGTTACTGATTAAAGTTGTTTTGGCAGTGGATTAGCAAAGTACAGCCAGGTGGGAAATCCTGGAGAGAGAAAGAGAGAGAGAGAGAGAGAGAGAGAGAGAGAGAGAGAGAGAGAGAGAGGTGGAATCAAGGCGATGCCTTGTAATTGGGAAAGGAGAAGAAAACAGACCCTTACTGGTAAGCCTTGTGTTGACACACAGATGAATAGAAATGATTTAATTTAAGACTTAAGAGGTAGCTAAAAGTATGCCTAAGCTATTGGCCAGTGTTGTAATTAATATAGTTTTGGTAGGTTATTTGGTTCTGGGCTGCTGGGAAATGTATGAACAGTCTCTGTTTACAAAATGGCACCCGAACATTCAGCAACGTACATCCACATAAAGAATCAGAAAGCTTTTAAAATTGGTTTCTAGACCCAGTGAGCCAAATGCAGCTTCTTGGTAGCTGCATTTTTTTTAGATAGGGTCTGTTTTCTGGCTGCAAGCAGAGGTGGAGGTATTTTAAGAGAAGGCTTCCTGACTCAGAATTAGAAGCTAAAACTGTGCAACTTCTTTGAGAGAAGGCTTTCAGGTTCATGCTGGTAGTACAAAACTCTGACTCTTTCAGAAGGCCAAGCATTTGTGTGGGGTTTGTATGCCGCAATCTGCAAGTTATTTGGTGGCAACATGAACTAACTGCTTCCCACAGTTGAGGTGGTGAGACCGGTCCCACCCATCAGTTCCAAAGGCTTAGAGCGATGGAGCCTCTCTAAGTATCTAGGGTTGCTGCAACCACACTTCTTACTATTTTAAAATGTTCCTCATCAGAAAAGTATTTCAGATACACAATAGGACAGATTCAGACATAAAGACCTCTAAACAAGGCTCAGTGTGTTTAAAAAATGTACACAGGCTTGGGAAAGAGAAGAAAAGTATAGACAGTTATAAAAAGAAACAGTTTTAAGAAATAAAACAAAGTCTTTAAAGAGACAGTGAAAATAATATAAAAGAGTACAGACAGTCATAGATTAAAGGACTAAAGAAAAATAAGACACGTAAAGATGGAATATACACAGAGAGACTAGATTATGCATATTATTGTATTTTCTTTAAATTTTTTAACTGCAGAGAGACATTTGATTCTGGGGGCTGTTAAGTTAAACCAACATAAAGGTATCTTGACTTGAAAATTTGGGTCTAATGATATGTTGCTTTGGAAATGAGTTTTTGCTTTTGTTTCTACAGAAGATGAGAAACTATGGTGGTTTGATGGAACAAGACCCCCTGAAAAGTTTCTATGAACCCTAAAAATACTTCATCAAACAGCAGGAAATAATTTGGAGAAAACTACAAACAAATTCCCAAGATTACTGTTTACTCTTGTTTAAAGCATTGTGTTTATACAGATCATTTATAATTAAAATTACATATTGATAGTCATTTATAATAGTCATGCATGCCATGTTAGTTAGGTTTTCTAGATATATAGAGATAAATTTCAATATAGATAATCTTCAGACCTTTCAAAGACTTACAGAATATTGCATTTAAAATGTTTTAGGAACTTAGACCTTTGTTGACGGTGAGACATGTCTGCTTTTGTCAGCACTCATCTACTTCAAGAGGATAATGGACATCGAAGTGACTTCTTATGGAGTTTGATAGCTATTTGGACAAGAAACTGCTCTTGTCTGGACTGCTTGAACGTAGGCTATATGAACTTGACATGCAGAAGTCACATAAAAAAGACTGCTGAACTTGCCAAAATATGGAATGGTCCTTCAGGGTTCCTGCTCCATAGGATAACCTGCCAGACATTCTGCAGGACACAGAGGATGAACTTTCCCAGTACAAGGCAGACCAGATCTTCAAATTTGCAGATTCATAGAACAGTGTGCCAGATACTATGGGCCTATAAGCTGACGATGAATTCCCCAATGTTACTGAAGAACTTTGGGTGACTTTCCAGGACGTAAGATGTCTCTGTCAATTCTAGAGTTTCAGAAGTTGTTTATGAAGTACTTCCTGTTTTCTAAGGTAATATTATATCCTTCTGGGATCTTTGATGGACTTGGAGATAATTATAATTTTCCCTAATTATAATAAAAGATAAATTAGATATGATTCTTTAGAGTAACAAAGAAATGTTGCAACTGTAATTCTTGCTTGATAGTTGTTTTGTTATATGTAACATATTTTAATATGTTAAAGTTAAAATCTTCCTTTTCGTTTAGACAGAAAATGGGAGATAATGTGGGATGGCCTTCTGTATATGTGTTGCTTTTACTGGTTACTGAATAAAGTTATTTTAGCCAATGACTTAGCAGAGTATAGCCAGGTGAGAAATCCAAACAGAAGTATATAGAGAGAGTAGGCAGAGTCAGGGAGATGCCATGTAGCTGCTGAAGGAGAAGGACCCAGACACTTACTAGAAAGCCACAGCCTCATTATGATACATAGATTGTATAGAAATGGGTTAATTTAAGACATAAGAGCTAGCTAGGAATATGCCTAAGCTATTGGCCAAACAGTATTTTAATTAATATATTTTCTGTATGATTATTTAAGTCTGGGCCATCATGAAACAAATGAGCAGTCTCTGTTTACAAAAGTAGTGCATTTTGGTTACTAATAGAGTTGATTATATTCCTGGCCTCAACTACTAGACTCTTTCTCTTTCAAGTGTTTCTATTTTAGCTTCCCTTTTCATTTGCTATTTTATCTCTAATGTACTTTTGCTTTCTACATCTTTCTTATGGTTATGTTCCCCAAATCTGTTGATTTCATGGGCTGTCTATAGTAAAATAACTCAAGACAGTTATCACAGTAGAAAAATTATTGTATTATGTCTTTGGAGTTTAGACTTACAGAGTAAGTAGAATCATAGGATCTAGAGCCCTTATCGGTATACAAGCCTTCCTTCCTTCTTCCTATGGCTCTTTGCCATCTGTTGCAATTCTTTACTCATGATTGTGGTGCTTTAATTGCTAAAAAAATGGCCTTTTTATTCTAAATTATCTTTGTCATTTTTGTTTAGTATGAACACCAGTCATAATGGATTATCACTCTTCCTATTGAAGTCATTATGTCTATAGGCATCTACCAAGACCCAAATTCTAAATAGCTTCCACCAACAGATACAGTGATAAGGAAAAAAGAATAAAACCTGAGGGGGGTACAATTCATTCTGTATAACTTGAATATAGACGTGGCTTCTTCCATTATGTTCTTTTTTTGTTACTAAATATGTGTAACTATAGTGGTTATTTATAGTAATCCATAACAAAATAGTAACCCTTTCCACTCATGACTATTATATTAGCACCTTTCTTTTTCATAGCATTCAACATTACCTGATTTTTTTTATTGTTCTACATAATGAGATAATATCTTTTAGTCCGCACAACATTGAGTTCAAAGAGGATGAAGGATTGTTAATTTTATTGATTTTTCTGTCTCTATCAATTACATCAGTGTCTAGAAATTATGAGATATTTGATAAGTACTTGTGGACTTACAGCAAGAACAAAATCAAATTATGTGGAAGATAATTATAGATTTTCTCAAATTTCTCATTACAGCTTCCATTTAGATAATAAATTTATTTGAACCAGAATTTCAAGGTAGCAATACTAATTTAAAATGATGAAACATGACATTGCTTAAGAGCATGTAGTGTAGTGCTTTCTACTAGTACAAACTGCCCATCTAGGAGAAAATCTTCTAAGACCCAGGGTTTTCTAAAGGGAGGCAAAACAGTCTATCCTGCATAGAAATATCTTACACTCAGGAAAGAAATGTCTCAGTGTTTGAAAGAGAACAAGGAGGGGTATATAGGGTGGTATAGGTGAAAAAGAAAGAGAAAAATCTTATATTGCAATCTCAACTAAAATAAAAGAACTAACTAAATGTAAAACAAGTAATAACAACTTTGCATTATATTTATTTCAATAAACTATTATATAGAAGTGATATTAACATTTACCCATTGAGCCATTTTTTCATCCTTAAAATTCGAGCTCTTAGAAACCTAGTTTTGTAAATAGCAAGTGGGAGAACAATGAAGCAGAGTTACAATATGGAGTATCTTTAATGTCATTCAAAGCTTTATTCTTATAAATATTTTAAACTTTCAACAGCCCAGGTTTAAAAATAAGTTTGATTTCTAGCTACATATACATGTAACTACTCACATTTCAATAAAATGATATGAATATTTTCAATGTTTCCTGACAATACAGCATTGATAGCAAAATCTATTTTTCTAAATAAGAATAATATGGTGGAAAGAGATCTCTAACTTGTGCTCTTGTGCTTTGTCTCCCTCGGTATTTAGTGACTCCAAACTAGATATTTTTTCATTCATATATATATAATTCTACACTATTAGGTTTCCATCTGACCCCCTCCTATTGCCCTTAGTTTTAACTGTACCTCTCCATATTCCTTCTGTACCAACCTTTTCCTTCTCCTCCCTATTGACCCCTGCAGTTCTAGTCCCCACAACTCACATTGTATATTCAAAAGCGTCTATTCTATTTCACTATTCTATAGTGTCCTTACCTACCTCCTAGTTCATATATATATATATATATATATATATATATATATATGTTATGTGATTATATAATTTATTCCTGCTTAATAGCTAACTTAACAGCTAGCATCCACATAATAGCCTGCATACCATATTTTTACATTGATGTCTCATTTATGTACCTCAGGATGATTTTTTTCTAATTCCATTTATGTGACTGTAAATTTCATGATTTAATGCATTTTTTAAGACCTGAATGCTGTCCAATTATCAAAATTTACCAAATTTTATATCTATTCTTATGTTGACAGGCTTCTAGGTGGTTTCAAATTTCTGGTTATTATGAATAAAGTAACAATAGACATAGTTGAACAAATATATTTGCAGTAATATGAACCATCATTTGGGCATTTTTCAAAAGTGGTATGGTTGGATCTTGAGGTAGATGTTTTTTCCTGCTTTCTGAGGATCTTCCACACTGATTTGCATAGTGGCTGTAAATGTTTGAAGTCCCAAGAACAGTGTGTAGTGGCATTTCATTTGTATTTTAATGAATAGGGCTTGCCTGAGGATTAGAAAAGTAAAACAGTCATACTGACCAGTCTTACAGACCTGGTAGCAATGACACACCTTAAATCCCAGTAGCCACACTAGGTTTCCATAGAAACCAGGCAGTATCTGTGTATATCTTTAATCCCAGCACTAGAGAGGATTGTAAAACAGGAGGAGACAGCTCTCACTCACAGTCTCATTCTGAGATTCTTAGAAGCAGGGTCGCCATTTCGGACCGAGGTAGAGATAAGAGTCAGTGGCTGGTTGTTTTGCTATTCTGACCTTCAGGTTGATCCCCAGTTTCTGTCTTTGAATTTTAAGTAACCATGCTTCAGCAATGGATAAGTGTTTGCCTTACCCCACATCCTCATCAGAATAAGCTGTCATTTGTTTTATGGACCTTGACTATTCTGACTGATTTTAGATGAAACCTCAATGTAGTTTCAATTTGCATTTGGCTAAGTATGTTGAACATTTCTTTAAGTGTTTTTCAGCCATTTTAGTTTCCTCTTTTGAGAATAATTCAATTTTTAATTGGAGTGTTTGTTTTCTTTATGTCCACATTTCTGAGTTCTTTATGTTTTACATATTGGTCCTATAACAGATATTCAGTAGAAAAAATCATTTTCCTTTATGTATCTTGCTATATTAGCCAATGGATGGTCACCTTTGGCCTATAAATGCTCTTCTATTTCAAGAATTCCAAATTGTTAATTGATGCTCTTACTTCCTTCATTATCATTCTTCTGTTCAGAAAGTTTTTTTGTTTGTTGGTTTTGCTTTATTTTTCTTTGCCTATGAGAACAAGGCTATTGTCCACTTTCTTTTCTGTTAGCTTCAGTGAATATGGCCTGAAGTTTAGGTCAGAATCTTTTGGACTTGAGCTTTCTAGGGATCTTAAGAATGGATCTATGTGGATTCATCTACATGAAGTCATCTAGTTTGACCAACAATATTTGCTGAAGATGCTGTCGTTTTTCCACTCTGTATTTCTGGCTTCTTTATAAATATTTACATGTCCATAGGTATGTGAACTTATGCCTAGTTCTTCAATTCAATTTCATTCATCAATGTGTTGTTATGGTAATGTGCTTTTTTTAACTTTTTTATTTACTGTATCTTTATAGCCCAATTTGATAGTGGGACCTTCAGGAGTTCTTCAATTATTCTTTATTGTTTTATCTGCCCTGGGTTTTCTGTGTTTTCATATGAAGTGGAAAGTTATCCTTTAAATTTCTTTGAAGAAGAACGCAAACTTGTGCATCCACTTTGGAAATCAGTGTGGCGGTTTCTCAGGAAATTGGGAATCAACCTACCTCAGGGTCCAACAATACCACTCTTGGGAATATACCCAAGAGATGCCCAACCATACTACAAAAGCATTTGTTTAACTATGTTCATAGAGGCATTGTTTGTAATAGCCAGAACCTGAAAACAACCTACGTGCCCCTCAACAGATGAATGGATAAAGAAAATGTAGAATAGTTACACATTAGAGTACTACTCAGTGGTAAAAAACAATGACATCTTGAATTTTGCATGCAAATGGATGGAAATAGAAAACACTATCCTTAGTGAGATATCCCAAACCCAAAAAGATGAATATGGTATGTACTCACTCATTAGTGGACTCTAGCCATAAACAAAGGACATTAAGCCTATAGTACACAAGCCTAGAGAAGCCAAATAGCAAGGTGAACCCAAAGAAAAACATATATAGATCCTCCTGAAAATTGGAAGCAAACAAGATAGCCGGGCAAAAGTTGGGAGCACGGGGGTGGGGGTAAGGGTGGGAATTAGGTTGGGGGAGGGGTAGAGGGGGAAGGAGAAGGGAAAAGGGAAGGATGGTGGAGAGCCTGGGGGAGTGGGAGGGTGGAGATAGAGGAAGGGCAGATGTTGGAACAGGGAAGAAGATATCTACATTAAGGGAGCCATTTTAGGGTTGGCAGGAGACTTGGTTCTAGGGGGATTCCAGTTGTTAAACTATGTCTTTATCAGTCCTAAATTGGGTGGTTCAATCAAATCCCTCTCTTCAAAGCTCATGGAACTTTGAAGAAGAGGAGGTGGAAAGATTGTAAGAGGTGACAAGAAGGACAAAACAACTTTCTAGACATAAAAAGATTGTCATGAACATATGAACTCCTAGATACTGTGGTAGCATGAATAGGTCCTATATATTCTAAAATATATGGGTTCCCAGTGCTGAAACAGAAAGCAGACACAGGCTCCCATCACTATACCCAGAAATTATCTTCAATTAAACAATGTTTTCAAAGAAAAACAACACTGTTTCTTCTAAAGGAGTCTTTCCGGTTATATAAACCATTCTTATGTTCAGACCTCATGCCCAGCAATAGATGGTCAAACATAAATGAATTCAATGAGATATTCAATTATTAGTTTTTGTTTGTTTCTTCTCACAATCTTTATTTCAGCATTGTTTAACATTACAAATCTTTTATTTGTGTATTATGGTTTCCAATTTTATTTTTATTGGTATTCTAAGTAGGCAAATGTCTGTCTCTGCATCTATATGAGTTTCTTTTACTTTTTCTTTCGATCAGCATAGATTGTATGAAGAAAAATCTATTTTTAATAAAAAGGGAAGAATAAGGTAAGATAAATTAGAAATAAAATCTGTTTACTGTGTCCAGGAGCTTTACAAAATTAAATTACTAAATGAAATCTGAAAGTGATTGCTTTGAAGATCTAATAATGCCTTGATGTTTACTTCTTTCCATTCTTCTGTAGTTCAAAAATTTTATGATGCCTGAATTTTAACACATGTATATTTAATCCTAACATTAAATATAATAGAAAATATTTTACTCTGATAATTCTGTCTTTGCATAGGCTAAATATTGAGGGGAAGTTGATGATTTTTTTCCCTCCATTCGTATGTATAGCAACTTCCATCACTATGAGCATCAGTGAACAATGGTCAAGTTTCGAGTTTCATATCAGCTAGATTTCTTCATGTTCTGTGCCATATAACATGTGTATGTGGTATCTACAAGAATTGTTTCTTACTGTTAAGTTGTGTAGAATAGCCAATAGCAATGTAATAACATGGCAAAGTGATGTGGGTTGGAATCTATGGAACACCTCTAACCAATGACACCAAAAACTTAACTCATTCCTCATAATAAGTATTTTATCTGATAACTTATGATATCTAATTGAGATATTGTCTCTTCCATTGTATATTAATTCCATTTAAACTCATTTTGCATATGCATATGACTCTTGCATATTAATAGGTGTTCAAACAGTTTTTCAAAATGTCATTGATGTTATTTTTCCCCATACATGGTACAGACACCTGATCCTTTATCCCCCAATATATTTAATTGCTCTGTTATATTTTCCTATTTATCACTTTATAATACTATATTCTGGGTCTTGGAGTGACAGCTCAGAAGTTAAGAGCACTGATTACTCATCCAAAAAACCTATGTTCCATTTCCAGCACCCATATGAAAGTTCACAGCTATCTGTATGTCTAGTTCCAGGGGATCTGCCATTCTTACACAGGTAAAACACCAATGTATATAAAAAATAAAAAAGACTGCATTCTGTAGTGCCTTCCTTGGAATATCCCTTCCTCCAACATGATCCTTTACCAACTACATAATCTCTAAGTATTCCAAATAAATCAAATGTATCTGAAGTATAAGCCAGCATCATCATCTAGGGGATAGTTAAGATATATCCTTCCGGTTCTGTATAACCTCACTCAATAATTATTTCTAGCTCATTGGTGCAATTCAGAGAGACAAATTTTCTTATGTTTCCTAAAATGGTTAAACATTTACAACTAGAAAAAAATGGCATAAAACAAAGGAAATGGAAAGATGTAATAAAAAGGGAAGGATACAAGTAGACACTGCTTACACTGTGGCAATATGAGGCTAAGTATCGTAGGTTAGCTCAGAAACTGCTATATCTGTCACACTTGGCTTATTTTACTTTGTAAAAAATGTCTAATTGGATTATTTATGAAAGGAAAAGGATACTTTGGGCTAATATGGATTTAGAAATTAAGGTCTATAATTGCTTGGCCATATTGTCTTTCACTTGTTGCACAGCACTTCATAGTGAGAATCCATGATGGTGCAGGCTGCTCATGTCATTGTGGCCAGGTAGGAGGATAGACAGGAAGGGCTATGGTCTCTTCCCAATCATCTTGAATATGTCACTGCCAATGTGCTAGATTCCCTCCACAGGGTACCATCATGTAGCTATTAATCATGTCTGACAGTCTATAGGCTGAGATAAGGACGTTAATATGGGAAATGTTACTGGGCTTTCAAGAACCACATTGCAACATCGAATTAAGAGAAAATCCACATGGGAGAATGATGGCTCATGAGATTTTGATTCCAAGAGTCCCACCCCTAAATATATACCTACCTCATACTCATATGTGTATGGATAGGATCAACTACTCTATAATCAAATAACAAAATACTAAGTATGTATATGTCTGGAGTGCAGTCATTCTAAAATAAAATGACCAAACACATCAAAATATGGACTGGAACTACTATAACACATGGGCACAAGCAAATAAAACCAGTGCTACAAAAATTATTGTTTCTTATATACTAAGTCATTTAAATATCTACATGTAAAGCTGTTTGCACGTTTTGTACACATGTTCATGAATGTACACATACTACTAGCTGAAAATCTAGAAACACAAATATTGCTTTTAAATATGTTGCAGTATTGATTTATAAGTTCATATTCTAAGAAATAATTGCACCCCCACAGCATAAATCAATGTCCTGCAAAGTGATATAGTTTGCAACAATTTCCAGCAGTAATTTATGTGAAATTTAGCAGAAAATAAGATTCTCTTTTGATCTATTACATTTGGGTTCAATAATTTTGCAAGCAAAGAAATGTCACGAGAAAGTGCAATGCTTATTCCTTTTTTCACAATGGAAAAAAAATGGATCAAGCAGAAAAAGCACACGTGATGATTAGAAGCAGTAAGTGTTCCCATGTTTTCACACTTGTGTTCAATTTGAAAGACAGGTAAAATTAAATTAGTTATCAAAGCCTAATTACTGAAAAGTCATTAAGGAACACTATTTAGGGTTTTGGCTTTATAACATTGAATTAAGTCCCGTTAAGCTACTTAATATTTGCCATCTGCTAAATCACTTATAGTGTCATATTAATCATTGTCTATGCTAATAGTCTGTCTCAAAGACTCTTACTTGTAACAGAATGGATGTTCCCTGGATAACTGGAAATTTTTAATTAAAGCTTAGCATTCCTTTATAATCGAGTCAGTTTTAGCAGTGCATATGTCCTAGTTTGCTACCATGTTGTATGTAGTAAAGACCATGGCCAAAAGCAACTCAGAAAAGAAAGTATTGTATAATTTTACAGTTTATAATCAATCACTGAAAGAAATCAGTTCAAGAGTCTAAGGCAAGAACCCAGAAATGAAGGATAAATAAAGGGAGATTGCATATTGGCTTGATTTTCTTGTCTCAGTTAGTTTTCTTCTTTTCTATAACCAGGGACCACCTCTCTAGGGTTGTCACTACCCAGAGTGGGATGGGCTGTCCCACATAAATTCTTAGTTAATAAAACGTCATACAGTCTTGAATGCAGGCCAATTTCTCGATTGAAGTTCTATCTTCCAAGATTAATCCAGTTTGGGTCAAGTTGAGAAAAAAAAGCTATCGCTTCCAGCATACAAGTAACAAACCACTAATAACTTAAAACTTTGAAACTTCCTTGTTATTAGTCTATAAAATTTGTATATAATTGTATGTTTCACACATAGAGTAATTGGTAAAAATTATAATACATTCAAAATTCTGGATATATATACCAAAAAGTCACTGATCCTTACATATTTGTCACAGTTATAAAATCACTGATATAGTAAAGTGATTAATGGTTGGTCACCAGCTAAAGTCTAGAAGTTCTGTGATCTTCAGGAAGAGTAGCCTGGGAAGAAACATTGAAACAGAGACTGTGTCTTGTGTACACAAAGCTCATTCTTCTTTTTGCTTTTTGTTTTTGTGTATTTTATCTTGAGATGAGCAAACAGGGTTGTCTTCTACAACTCCCATTACCATGAATTTCTGTCTCATTATTGTCAGAGAATCAACCAAGACTAGGAGTAGGTATTCAAATCTCTGAAACTATGAGATAAAATAAAATACCATTTACTCTTAATATATTGTTAGTTTCCATAGCAATAGAAATTATCATCAGGAAAATAAATCAATACATAAACTGACCACAGAGTTCCAAAACCTTCGAACAATTTTATGTGGATGAATTATAAATTGTTTTGCATAGGTATAAAGCTTTCTCAGGTATAAGCACAGAAAACATAATTTAAGATAAGAATGTGAACAGAAGGCAGTGTGATCATGGAGGTCCTGATAGAAAGAAGGACAATAGGAATTGGATTAGAAGCCATTCATAAGGCATTCAGTAAAAGAAAACATGCACACCTGTTGTTTCTTACGAAGTTTAAAAGTTCAATTTAAAATTAATATTGTACATTTTCTCACAGTGGAGAATCAAGACAAGTAATATCTAATTCTTCCTGATATGTACAGCAGACCAGAAACAGTGAAATCATTTTAAAATATTGCAGTCTGGAAAAATTGAGTTTAAAGACAATATTGTTTCTAAAAGATTTGTGCTATTGAAAATTAACAAGCAATATGTTCATTGTTGTAAGAGGCACGGGCTGCATCCTCAGTGCCTGGCTAGCTTAACCCCCGAAATAATTACACAGAAACTGTATTTATTTAAATACTGCCTGGTCCATTATCTCCAGCCCCTTATTGGCTAACTCTCACATATTAATTTAGCCCATCTCCATTAATGTGTATCACCACTTGACTGTGGCTTACCGGCATGAGTCTAACCAGCGTCCATCTCAGGCAGGAAAACCATGGTGTCTGCCTGTCTGTTCTTCTTCCCAGAATTCTGTTCTGTCTACTCTGCCCACCTAAAGGCTGCCCTATCAACAGGCTAAGGCAGTCTGTTTATTCAACCAATGAAAGCAACAGAAATACAGAATGACCTCCTACAGCATACCATAATGTTAGGAAGGAGACTATGAGAAGATCTCCAGAATTTGTGGACCATACCCAATCAAGGTTACCGTGGCATGCCAATTTAACTTATTTAAACGCTTTTCCTTAGGACTGTAGAACAGCTATGGCTCACATAGGACCACACAGGAGTTGTTTTCATAAGATTCACTACAGTGTACTCAGCCACCCAGAGGCTAAGAGGTTCCTGAAGCTGTGATCCAAGGGTAAAGATGAGTGAAAAAGTCAGAGACAGAGTCTAGTATCATTCATGTGACTAAATGTCCAATGAAAGAGTCATGAAAACATGGAGACATCTACCCAGATGGTTTTATAGAGATTATAATTTAATTACAAAGCTTCTCCTTCTCTTTCCTCCATCTGAACCCTCACATATATCCTTTCCCACTCTCCTTCAAATTCATAGCCTCTTTTTAACTCATTGTTATTTAATGTATCTGTGTATCTACATTATATAGATACCTAAATACAGCCTGCTCAGGCCACTTAATACTACCTTTATACATCTTTCAAGGAAGATATTTGGTATTAGAGAGCTAATTGGTCTCCATTCCCCTGCGTATGTCCACTACTCCTATTCCCAGTTATCCCCATTCACCTACAGTTCTCTGTGCATGGTTAAGCTCTCATGGGTTTTTCTCTATCAAGTTTGACATGCTTATTGGCATCCTCCTTGATCAGCTCACTTTATGAATTCAATTTAGTGAGATTTTAATGCGTGTAGTTTCTGATATTATTTGGAGACATCGTCTTATAACAAATTTCCTCATCATTTGGCTCTTAAAATCTTTCCTCACCTCTTTCCAGATGTTCACTTAGACTTTAGGCTTAAGTGAGGGAGTAATTTTTTAGATGTATCCACTGGTGCCAGGCATCCTTAGCCTTATTCCCCAGGGAAAGGTGAGTGCACTATCCACCTGTTTCACAGACCCATGGCACAGGACAATCAGACATGATAGGGAGTCAAGTCAAAGCAGGAACTCAGTTTATTACTGTAAGTGTCACCTTATATTGGTTAAGTGACATCATGTAATGTGGGGGTACCTCCAGCCAATGAGGAACAGCCAAGCCCTCCCTCTGGCTGGAGGGGAATATGACTAGATTTTGTCTTATCCCCAGCTTGGTAGCTTTAAGACGATTCTTCAAACTCAAGTCAGGCTTTTCTCTGTCCTACAGGCCTCGAGGTACAGGCGCTGAGATAATTCTCGTCCAACATCTCCCCCTATTTAGTTTATATCCCACCCCTACCCCAGTATCCAAGCCAGAATAGCCCAATGGGGAGAGAGTGCAGGTCAGGGCCAACCCTGTCCAGAGTTTCAGCCTGGATACCCTCAAATTGAGAGTTCATCTATGGGGTGAGATGTATCAAACCTATCATAATGTACACAAGGGCCCATGAGTTGTACCTGTTGTATCTGTTTTTGGAATGCTTGTTTAAGCCTTTGGAGAATGCATGGGCCAAAAGGACAGACCAATAAACAAATAGCCATTGGCCCAATTAGGGACGAGATGAGTGTGTTAAGCCATGATGACCAATTAAACCAGATCTCATAGCAGGTCCTTGACTTAAATGAATCAATATCTATTCTTATCTAGAGTTCTTGTAACTATCCTGAAATGGTCCCTGTTCCATAAACAGCAAGTCCAAGCCTATCCTATTTTGTAAGGTTACCCTTGCTAAGGAATCCAAAGACTTTTGTAAATAATGTAATGCAGTCTCTGTCTTTCCTAATTTTGTCAAGCCCAATCTGTTCACATCCCCGGGAAGAACAATAGTAATCACCCCACACACAGTTTTTAATAGCCTAGGCAGTCTGGTTGCTTCCTGGGAATACATAAAAGGGTGTCTTCAAGAAAGCATGTTCGAGCCAGGTGGTGGTGGCACATGCCTTTAATCCCAGCACTCGGGAGGCAGAGGCAGGTGGATCTCTGTGAGTTTGAGACCAGCCTGGTCTACAGAGCTAGTTCCAGGACAGGCTCCCAAGCCACAGAGAAACCCTGTCTCGAAAATCCAAAAAAAAAAAAAAAAAAAGCATGTTCGGTAAGGACATGAGAACCCTCACGCTCATTAGGGTAAGATGCCTGCAGTAGGGTGAACCCCCGAGAACCTCCAAATTCATGTCTTCCTTTGATTCTTGGAATCCAGTCTCCCACATCCCAGCTCCCATTTGCCAAATTGAAGAGGTCAAGCATCAGGTCAGGCCACCAGATCCTGGGTATCGTCATCTGAGAAATCTGGTTTAGGATCCCTCCAGTGCCAGTGCTCAGCAAAATCCACATCACCTTCTGTGGTTGGTGGATTCTGTGAGAAGAGTTAACATGATTACCTCCAGGAGGGCCATTTGAAATAAACAGACAACACTTTCCTCAAGGGTCACTCTCCTTTGGGCAGTGGTTATTTTTCTTTTTTGTGTTTTAATTTAAGGGGTGTCCACCATAATCTCTTTCTTTCTTTATTGGTCACCTTGGTCTTTCCCGTTGTCCTGAGGGGAGGGGAGAAGTTTTAAGTTAAGAGCAGGTAGCCATATAGATGTTTCCTCTCTGTTTGGGAAGACATCCATATCCTTTTGCTGTCTCCTACCCCCCCCCAGTAGCTTTAATACTGTCCTTCAAACTTGAGCCAGGCTTTTCTCTGTTCTACAGGCCTCAAGGCCTGAGGTAATTCTGATCCAACACACTGGTATTGGTATGCACAACTCTGCTTTTTTATTGGTTGTGGTATTATGTAGCAGTCTCTGTCTGCTGCAAAATATTTCCTAGAGGAGTGAAAATTAAACATATTTGTAGGTATATGGATAAATGGTTACAGATTGTTGTTAAGGATTGTGCTGCTTTAGTAAATTAATAGTTGAAGATTTTCCTCCAATAACCATGACTTCATTAATACTAGACAATTAGGTAGGTTTCTAGTATGTACCAGGCATAGTCTGCCTTTTGTTAAACTGGTCATAATTCCAGTTAGAGATCAGTTGGTTACTATTGTAAAGGTCTGTACTGTCCTTTTAAGAGACAAGCCTTGTTCATGTCCCCCTCCTCCTATCTACCAACAAGGCCTGCAGATCTTCTTTCTGCATCCATCCTGAGCTTCCTTCCTTTCTGTCTCTCTCCCAAAGAGGCAGCTTCTGTCTCTTCTTTCTCCCTACTTCTCCCCTTCCCCCTCTCTCTGCTTCCTGCTTCCCCTCTTCCCTTTCATAATCCACTAAATAAATATCCAACTTTACTCTGCATGGCTTGCCTATCTGTCTCTGTCTCTCACCCGCCATGCAGCTTCCTGCCTGGGACCCAGCTGCCTTAGTGGTAAGCTGTGGTCTCAGGACCCTCTGCCCACTGCTGCCACTTGGGGACCTACAGCATTTTACTTAAACCATTACAACCATCAGGACACTTGTGGTACTACCGAATCTTTGGTCATTGATGTAGTTCATAGGCATTGTAGCTAGGTAGGACTACAAGTAGCCTTTCTTTCTTGGAGTTTGTATAGGGCCTTCTGGTACCATGAAGGCTAGTCCTCAGAGAGGAGACATTAGAATGAGCTTCTAAACAAGGAGCACCTGGAACCATTTCCTGAAGTGTGTGGTGTATTCAGCAATAAGGAATTTCATTCCACCTCTGAGTGGTAACCAAGGGCAAGAGCAAGATACTGTTTTATAAACTCTCTTGGATAGACCTAACCACCAACTAAAAGGAGGGCTTCTCACATCTGGTAATCAGAGTTTCGTTCATTGTTAATTGACTCTTAAAAGAAGTTATTTGCCAGCCCAGACACTAAAGTTATATATTTCTATTTGTATATGGAGGTCAGAGTGTTATGGTTTTGGGGAAGTAGTTATTAATATGATTCTTTAGGCTATTTCAGAAATTCTTATTGTCATTTCACCTGACCTCTCCTTCTTCCAGTAGATGCACCTGATAGGTGATACGTGAAGCTATCAGTCAACTCTGTGTTTCTATGGGGACTACAGAGAGTTATAGATGATGGGAATGTAAAACACCTCATCAAAAGACAGGAGGCATATCAGATACATGTACTATAGTAGAAAAGTCATAGGTTTGGGGCTGCCAGGGCTCTCAAAGACTCAGTTTTGTTGTAAAGAGGAGTGGGCTGTGTCCCTCCACCCAGCTCCCAGCCACCTGGCTAGCTTTCACTCAAAATAACCACATGGAAGTTGTATTAATTAAATTACTGCCTGGCCCACTATATCTAGCCTCTTATTGGCCAACACTCACTCTTGATCTAACCCATTTCTATTAATCTGTGTTCACCATGAGGTCGTGGCTTATTGGGAAAGCTTCTGACCAGTGTCAGTCTCAGGCAGGAGAACCATGGCATCTGCCACACTGCCTTTTTCCTCCCAGCATTCTGTTCTGTCTACTTCACCTACCTGATTTCTGCCCCATCAAAAGGTCAAGGCAGTTTTCTTTATTCACCAATGAAAGCAACACAAATACGGAAGAACCTCCTACACCACAGTTTCAATAACTGTGTGACACTAGATACTATCTAACAAGCTATTACATGGTGGAATGCATGTATTTTTATTTTACTTTTGTCTAAATCTCTCCATATTTAAAAAATAAAAGAAAGTTATGGAGGTTGAATTAATTTTGGGAATTTAAAACAGAAAAGTAGAAGTGTCCTTATGTAGAGTCCTGTAGGATCATAGAAATACTGATGGAATTGAAGCAAGAGTGATACTGGAATTTATTTTGTAACTTCTCTAAATTTAAGAAATATTTGCCTTCATTTCCCTGGGTATTCTTAGAAATTATGGGAGGGTTTTACATATACATACTGGCACTCAGTTAAAACAACTGAAATAATGTGCTTAAGTTTTGAATGGTTTTCATTTATAATGCTTGACACACAAAGACAATTAGTTTATCTCAGAAAGGGTAGTTCAGAATATGTTTAATTTTGTCTAGACTTCTAATCCTCTTAAATTATTTTCTCTGAAATAATTGCAGGGTGTTTTCCTATTTATATTCCAAATGATAATTAGGGAAAGCGCTTCATATAATTTTAAGTAATCATACTTTAAGCTTACAAAATAATGGAAGAATTTCAAGTGTAAGTAGTATAGCAAGTTATCATTACATTTAATAATCTTCGTAAAATTTCTGTTGTACTATATTTACTCATTACTTCAAGAAATGATTTTTTGCATTTTATAAAATGTAAATATAAATATAAAAATTTAAAAAGACTGTGTGATACATGATTCATATATTGAATAAATTGCTACTAGTGTAATGTGTTGTATAGAAATAAACAGCTTGGGTATAAGAAAAAAAATGTTTCTTCATTCCCTCTCTTAGATACTAAAAATACATCTACCATTTATTACTTGCAATCAAATAAAATCATGAAAGTTATAAACTTGTTTTAAATTTAGAGGTTAATAGTTAAGAACTTCATTACACATGTTCTGTATTCTTAAAGAGACCTGTAATACATGAAAAGGATTGCTAAGTCAATACTAAATTGTAATCCTGATTTCCAATACAGTATTTAAAAATAATAACTTTTTTTAAAATTTATATTCTGGGGAGACTAAATTTGAGTAAAGATTCTCCCTAAATCTTAAATAAGACAATCTGTTTAATAACAGATTATAATAAATAAATACTTTTAATTTTTGAACTACAAAATATGATTTTCTTTATGCAATGGTTAATCTTGGCTGGTGGCTTGACTGGATCTGTATACAAGAGACACAAACACATTTGATGCATAAATGAATATTTTCTGCAACGACTAAATAAGTGGGAAAAGCATCCCCCAGAACGGGCCACTAGAAACAGCTCAGAAAGAAAGCGATCTATAGGAAAAAGCTCAATACATCGTCTCTGTTAAAACCATTGTCATCCGTCCTTGACATCAGGACTCAGCTTTTTTGCCTTTCTCCCTTGGGATGGAAAAGTGCAACTTACTGAGAATGTTCCATATCCTCCTTACCAAATTGGGACCACTCTGGCATCCAGCCTGATTGGGTGAGAAGCTATTGGTTCCTTAGCGTCCCATGAATGAAGCCGCCCACTATCATGTAAGCCAATATAGCAAATCTGCAGTGTTCGTGTGTGTGTGTTTTGTGTGATATAATGATATAAATTAATAATGAAGGTTTAAGATAAATTCTTAGCTAACATAAATTTGATCATCAGCACTTCTAATTCATTTATATGTTGGCAGTCACTTTGCAAGAATATTTTGAATGTTCTTATTTTTGCAAATGCTAACATAAACTGTGAATGTATATATCCCATTGTTTTTCTCTGTCTCTCCTTCTCTCTGTTTAGTTCATAGCTATAAACCTAAAGAAAATTATATTTTTGAAAATTATTTCCATCATAGATGGACCTTGTAGCACATGCCACTAATCCCAGCACTTGGGAGGCAGAGTCAAGCAAATATCTCTGAGTTTGTGCCTGGTTATATATAAATAGTGAGTTCTAGAACAAAGCTACATAGCTAGACCCTGTCTCAAAAACAAACAAAAAGGAAAGACATAATAAAATTATTCCTGTTATTGTCTTTTGTCAATGTCAACTTAAAACCAAATGTAAGTTAGATATATTGATTCTTCCATGTTTCCTATTTGGTAATTGGTATTTTTATTATCAATAATGAACTTAGCAAGAAAGCAAAAACAACTGAGTCTTTATAAATATATTAGTGAAGTTAGTAATGATACATGAATTTCTACCTGGAGAATATTACTAAAAAATATAGTATTGCTACAAAATACACAAAATGTAAAGAAAGTCAATTAATTAAACAAGTAATATTAAGCAAGCTTCATGACCATTCTGTTGTATGAGGAAACAAATTATCAATGGATTAAATAAATAGTAAAAAAATACTTGCTGATTACAAGTATAAGAAATGTTTTGTTATCTTTATGCAAACATGATGTTTATTTAATATAAAAGGGATATATTGTACAGAGTATGTTTGTGAAGTGCAAATATATTCTGGATTATGTATGTTTACTTTAAAAGTAATTTCAAGTTATTTGGAATGAAAGTAAAGAAGATATTAGTAAAACACAAGAAAAGTGATCATAGGGGCTGGAGAGATGGCTCAGAGGTTAAGAATGCTGACTGCTCTTCCAGAGGTCCTGAGTTCAATTCCCAGCAACCACATGGTGGCTCACAGCCATCTACAATGAGATCTGGTGCCCCTTTTTGGCCTGCAGGCATACATAGTGACAGAAAACTGTGTACATAATAAATAAATAAATAAAAAGCAAAGTGATCATAGCACTACACTACTTATCCTACAGAATAATTTCTCCACTGACTATCATTACTAAAATTAAAATACACGATTAGTAGGATATATATGTATGTGTTTAAACAATGGACCAAATAAAACTAACATGAGAAAAATCATATTAAGATACTTTGAGCTAATCTACAGGTGAAGTAACCAATCCAGGTCAATATCTGCCAAACAGTTCTCACATTCTGAAAGGGCAGAGCTCACAACTTTTGCTAACACAATAATCAAATTTAATACAAAATAAACTAACATAACTAAAAATATATTTAATTTTCCTATAATCACCAATCAGATAACATCCTACTAGGCTGTGAAATGACAGTCAGATGAATAATTCATTGAACTAATGAAGAGCTACAATTTGAATATTATACAAATAGTAGTTTTACACAGAAAACAGTTTGGGTACTCAGAAAGCTATACTGTATGGATGAAAGAGAGTTACTGCTGACTGTATTTGTAGTATTTGGAAAAATAGCCACAGGCAGCAAACCAGATGATTACACTTAAAGAAAGATGTTTGACATTTGGAAAAGGGAAAATGCATCAATAATTAGAAACACTGTAGATGAGGCTCTCCATACCAGGCTAGCAGTGGGGTTGCTAGCTAAAGATAATTGCTGCTGGTGGTATAGAGCAGCATGAAAGACTGAGGAATTCATGGCAGCAAATTGAAGGTTGGGAAAGATGCCAGTTTTGCCATTTATCCTCTCAGTATTACCTATGCATAACAAACATCAAACTTTGAAGGAAAGCATTCAAATGTTAGTAAATTTTGTAGGTACTTACTAAAATTGTAAATTATTCAAAATAAAATTATAGAACCTATCTAATCCCTCCACTCATTTTCTGAATTTGAAATCATAAAATAGGAAATATTCATGCATTGCAGATGAGAAGGCTTTGGATCTGCAGTCCTGAGATCAGAAAACATTTTTATTCACATTATTAATAATTTTTCTTGGTATATATGTAACTTCAATTTCATTGATGCCCTTACTTCAAATATACCTAGGATTTTTCAAGTATGTTCATGTCAAACACCACTCAAGGGATATTTCTATATAGATCAAAAGAAAAACTGTATACAATAAGTGAGAGTCTTGAAGAGAAGGGATCACTTGCTGAGTAGAGACACCAGGCTCTTAAGATATCACAAATGATTTCATTATTTGTTGCTCATTTTTCTGCTTTTTTTTTTTTTACAAAGTATGTTACATTTGTATCACTCATCATCATTCCAAACATTTGGTTACCTTTGTTATAGGATCTCCTATTTTATACCTTCTCTTTTTAGATATTAAAAAGACTGCAACTCTCTGTCCTCAACTCTTTCACAAACTTTTTCATTTTCTCTTGGTAAAAGAGATTCACTCATCCATTCATCCACATTTTATCCCAAACTACTGACCTCAATGTCTCATTCCTTTTGATGAAGGCAACCTAGTTGTCCTTTGAGACCCATATTCCATTATTTTCTGACAATGAATATTTTAATTTTGCTTTGAGTCTTGTGATTTATCCATGGAGATTAGTTGACTTCCTCAGTCCTGTTATTCATCTTACTGATCTTTTCTAGTCATAAAATGTTAGAGGACAAGCATGGCTACTGGAAGAATGAAAGAATAAGGTATGAAGGATAATAGTTAGACAAGGAATGGGGTGACAGGTGCCAGAAGTATAATTGGACACTAATAAAAACATTAAGATTTGACTCTATTGATGAATAAATATTGCAATGTGAAAAAATGCCAAATCTGAATTGAAGCAAATTGTGAACTATATAAACTGATGAGTGTTTTGTGGTGTGTACTCACACATAAGTGGATATCAGACATAAAAAAAGGATAACCAGCCTACATTTCACAACACCAGAAAAACTCTTTAGCATGGAGGTGTTATAAGGGGGCCACTTATTTGTTCCTGGTAGCTCAGACCCAAAATAATCACATTGAAACTGTATTAATTAAATCACCACTTGGCCCATTAGCTCTAGCTTCTTATTGGCTACCTCTTACATGTTAATTTAACCCATTTCTATTAATCTACGTATGGACACACCGCTATGGCTTAATAGCTAAAGTTCTGGTATCAGTCTCTGGAGTGGCTACATGACATCTCTCTGACTCTACCCTTCTTTTGCCCAGCATTCAGTTTAGTTTTTCTGTCTAGCTAAGTTCTGCCCTGCTATAGGTCCAAAACAGTTTCTTTATTCATTAACGGTAATCACAAAATACAGAGGGAAATCTCACACCACCTCCTGTTTTCTGTTCAAATAAAAAGGAAGGTTTTAATTTTAACATAGTAAAATTACATATAACAAACAGGTATCAAGTAAGGATTATAGTTACAATATTTAAATATAATTATCTTTTATCATAACTAAGGAAAACTATACTATTACTATCTACTCTTCAACCCCATCAAAGACTCTAGGTGAATATAATATTACCTAAATAAACAGGAAGTGCATTGTAAGCAACTTCCAAAACTCTAGAATTGACAGAGACATCTTGTTGCCTGGACAGTTACCCAAAGTTCTTCTGTACCATTGGGGTATCATCTTCAGCCTACAGGATCATAATGTCCAGCAGACTTTTCCACGAAGCAGGAAATTTCAAAGATAGTTTCCCCTATATTGGCAGTTTCAGAATGTCTGACAGACTCTTTCATGAAGCAGGATCTCCAAAGAATTCTTGGCAAATTTAGCAGTCATTTCTCTGTGGGTACTGTATGTCCATTTCATCAAGAAGACTAGGCAAGAGCAGTTTCTTGTCCAAATGGCTTGCCAACTCTATAAGGAACCTCCTTGGTGCCTATTTTTCTTTTGAAGTAATTGGTGCTACCAGTAGCAGGTATGTCTCATTGTCATGAAATACCCTAAATTCTTAAAACACTTTAAGTGCCATTTTCTGATGGTCTCTAAAAGATTTGAAGAATTACTATCTAACTAAAAGATAGCTCTATATATGTAGAGATCCGAACTAACATGACTACAGGCTTGATTATTATAGATGATTATCCATTAACTGATATTTTTTATTATACATTGCATTTTTAAATGAGCTGAACAAACACAATACCTTAATCAAGATCAGAATTACATATATACAGTATAACAAAATTGTATCAATAAACCAAGATCCATATCAATGCAAAATATTCATCTCTGTATCATATTCTCCTTTAAATGTAAAGAAATATTTAGAGACAATATTTGGAAATATGGGCATAGCTTTCTAGACTACTTCCTGATGATTGTGGATGCTGTTAATCAGGACTTTCATGGTGTTCCTGTATGTTAGGTTAGATTGATGAGTACCCTAATTATCACCACAGTTGGACAAATTAATTTTTTGGGGGGTATTCACAGCAACACTTCATGGGGTCTTGGTCCATCAAACCACATTAATCTGGAAACAATCCAAAGGTTCTCATCCTCTGGGAAAACAAAAGAAGAACCTCCTTTCCAAAGCAGCATATCCTTAGCCTCAAATTCTAAGGTCAAATTACCTTTATAATACACATGCTTGTTTAGCTTAGCAGCCCATACAACAAAATGACTATCTGTATATAGTTCCTTTACAGTCAAAAAATTCAAAGAGACACAATAATATTCATAATATAGACTCTCTATATATATTCCATCTTTATGTGGCTTGATTTAACTCTATTACTTTTTAATATTTATTTAATTATCTTTACTCCCTTAATCTTTGATAGTCTGTATTCTGTCTCTTTAAAGACTTTGTTTTTTTACATGATTTACTTCTTTTCTAACTCTCTATACACTTTTTCATCTCTCTCCCAAGCCTATATATAATTATCCAACATTGTGACCCATTTAGAGTTTTTTTATGTCTGAATCTGTCCCATTTTGTATCTGTAATTCTTTATTTTCCAGGAGTACTTCTTAAAATGCTAAGTGCTTCTTACAAACATAAGCAGTGCTATTACTTGGAGAAATACAGTTCTGCTTGCTTGCCCTTCCCAGCCCAGCATGGCAGAGCTGTTTGCTGCCTCTGAGAGCCATGCATAATGCCCTATCTAAAGGCACACAGCCAGTCCATGTTGCCACTAGGCAAGCCATAGCACATTGCTTACAAACCCTATTCAAATGCTCAGTCTCCTAAAAGAACCAAAGGTTGCACTGGCAGCACTGCCCAGAAAGCTGGCATTTTAAAACTGCCGCTTCTTTACTGTTACCGCTGAACCAGGAAAACCTCTCTTAAAGGAGCCACAGCATGCCACCAGCGACCAAAGTGCATTTGGAGAAAAATACAGCTACACTTTTTTTTAGTGTCTAACAGTTCTTTCCAAGCCCTCTCAGGTTTTATGTGGATTTTGTTGTCCACATGGGTGCCAATTTGTTGTAAGGAGGCTGCTTGTTTGTTCCTCGTAGCTCAGACATGGAATAATTACACAGAAACTGTATTAATTAAATTACTGCTTAGCCCATTAATTCTAGTTTCTTATTGGTTAACTCTTACATATTAATTTAACTCATTTCTATTAATCTGTGTATGGCCACATGGCTGTGGCTTACTGGCTAAAGTTCTGGCATCTGTCTCTTGTAGGGCTACATGGTATCTCTCTGAGTCTGCCTTCCTTTCTCCCAGTATTCAGTTTAGTTTTCCCCACCTAGCTAAGTTCTGCACTGCTATAGGTTAAATGGTAATCACAGCATACAGAGGGCAGTCCCACATCATGGAGAACCCTAAGAGAGACATGAATGAATTTCCTTGGGAAAAGGAAATAAATAATATTTCCTGAGTAAATTGGGAACAAGTGCCATGGGGGAAGTTGAGGAAGGAGGAGGAAGGGGAGGGGATGGAAAACATGAAAGAACTAAATGGTCAGGTTGGAGAAGGAACAAAGAGGGAGAATAAGGAAAGAGTTATTTTAATGAAGGGCTATATCAGTTAGGGTGCTATGGAAATTCCCAGGAATCTACAAGAATGACCCCAGTTAAGATTTGAAGCAATAGTGGACAGAGCACCTGAACTGGCATTCCCCTGTAATTAGATTGATGAGTACCCTAATTATCACCACAGAAACTTCATCCAGAAACTGATGAAGCAGAAGCAGAGATCCACAGCTAAGCATTGGTCCAACTCCCAAAATCTAATCGAAGAGAGGGAGGAACAATAATATGAGCAAAGGGGTCAAGACCATGATGGGGAAACCCACAGAGACAAGTGATTTGAGATAGTTGGGGCTCAGCTCACTGACTTTGGATTGACAGCTAGGAAACCTTCATAAGACTGAACTAGGTCGTCTGAATGTGAATGACAGTTGTATAGGTTGGGCACTTTGTGGGGCCACTAGAAGTGGGTGCAGCGTTTATCCTTATTGCTTAAACTGGCTTTTTGGAACCCGTTCTTTTTGTAGGGATTTTATTTTCAGTCTAGAAACAGGGGGTACCTTGGTCCTACCTCAAGGTGATGTGACAGACTTTGTTGACTCCCCATGGGATGCATTAACCTCTCTGAGGAGTGAATGTGGGGTGGAGTGAGGGGAAGTTGGAGGTAGAGGGGAGAGGGAAGGAAGGGGAACTGGGATTGGCATGTAAAATAAGAAAAGATTGTTTTTAATTGAAAAGTAAATTAATAACATTAATACAATGATGAGTATTTCAGAAGGAGTGAGAATGTTTGTGGGGGAATCATCCAGAGCAACTTGTACAGTCAGATTTGTTTAAGCTGAAGGAAATACAAATGCATTTGCATATCAGTATTACAGCAAAACACTAAGGATGCTTGATCAGAAATAAATCTAAGAAGCTTACATTGTAAAGAGGCAGTTCCCATACCAGGGAATCAATGTTCTTTCTCTAATGATATTAATAATTATAATGAATTATCACATAGAAACTTCTGTGTCTGTGTCAGTATTCAGAACACTTTGTAAAGGCATAACCTATTTCCTATTCATGAAACCAAAACTTGATGCAAAATGGAAATAAAGAAATATATTCAGAGATGCTCCATTGTAAGCTGGATGGGTCATGATTCCAAATCACCAAGTTTCTTCCATATTACAGTCCTAATTTATCTCAATATAACATGACAACATTATAATGTCCATTTCATAGCTACTTTAATTTCATGATTGGGAACCTAAAAATCCTTTACTATTTCTTGACTTCAAAGACAGTCAAGATGTAACCCCTAGCTGGCAGAAGAAAAATATATTCATAATCTGATATTAATTTGATTTATATTTCTGCCACCTTCAATACCAATTCAACACTAAGAACAAATAGTACTGCTGTGGGACAATGGTCTTGTACCCTGTAAAAGTTTATCAGTTGTACTGGTTTAATACAATATTGATTGGCCAGTAGCCAGGCAGGAAGTATAGGTAGGGTGGCTAGGCAGGAAGCATAGGCAGAGCAACAAGAACAGGAGAATTCTGGGAAGAGGAAAGGATGAGTCTGCAGTTGTAACCCAGATTCAGAGAAAACAAAATGAGAATGCCTAATTGATAAAAAGTCCCAAGCCATGTGGCTAGCACAGACAAGAATTATGAGCTAATTTAAGATGTAAGAGTTAATACTAATCCTGAGCTAATAGGCCAACCAGTTTATAATTAACGCAGACCTCTGTGTGTTTTAGGGGAGTCTGAATAGCTGCAGGATAAGACAGGACAGAAATCTTAGGCAACATAGTAACTAGGAAGTCTAGATAAACTAAAACTCAGGTTACTAATTGAAAAGACTGACATGTGTTCTGATCATGTCAGACAAGACACTAATATTTCAACTGGATTTTTTTCAAATATTGCCAAGCACGAATGGATCATTTTACCATATGAGATTCAAAATTTACTGTACTCATGGTTGTTTGTGTTTCATTCTCTTGTGTTGTCCTCTAGGCTAACCAGCATTACGTTCTCATTCTAATGAAAGAACACTTATACTTTCTGTACCCACGTTTTGTGTAAGAATGTAAAGTTTACAAGAACAGAGAAAAAAAGGAAATTAAGGCCTGAAAGTAGTATTGACACTCATTTATTTGAAAGGATACAATATGCATCTGTCTTTCTGACAAAACAGTTATGCCTGCCTTGTCCATATAAATTATTTTAGTATTATTATTTTCTAAAACATTTATTTTAGCAAAATTTTCATGTTTTTTAAATTTCATTGGTTTTTAAGCAAAGCAATGATGATATAAAAATTGCTACAGAGGCATACATGTTATATTATATTATGAGAACTAATATTGAAAAGTAATATTGGGTTCTCCTTGAGCATGGGTGGCTTTTGTATTCATGGGGGTACACAGAACTGAACATATTTGGATAATTACTTCCTGCCTTTGTATAGAGTCTTCTATAAATTTATTATCATCAATCTTTTCTGTTGAATGTTTCTTTTCTAAAGTATCCAATTTAAATTTTCAAAATCTAAAATACTCAATAATCCATTTTAAAGAAAAATTTAAACATTACTTATTGTTGTTGCTGATGATTACTATATTTAGCACATATTTATCAAGAACTAACAGAAAATACAGAAAAGATTACAAAGTTCATTATCTCTTTGTCAGTGTAAAAAAGGACAAGCCACTGTGAATGTGGAATGGTTGAAAGGCTCACTGCAAACTTTTTTACTGAACTTTCCTGATCATTGACGGTCACCTATAGCCCCATCTTATTACCCAGAATAAACCAAAGATAACCATCACCAACAGATAAAAAAGTGTATTTATCTACCAGTTACAATAAATCAAAAGACAGCGAAAGTGAGCAGAACAAATCCAACTTACTGGATCACCTCTATGAGTATTAATGTACTCAGAATCAATTATAAAACAACTTTTTTCAGCAAAGTGTTATAATACTAGAAATTAAGCTTCATGATACTTTGGTTAAAGAAATTTTACTGATGACTTCTTTCATGAATCCTTTCTTCATTCTCCTCCTGTGGCATATCCATGAAGGTGCATGTGACCACACATTCACATATATGTCATACATATACCTATACTATAACACACATACTCTCTCACACACACCACACACTTGAATACACTAAAATAAAATTACAAAATAAACAAAAACAAGATCAGAATTCTTGATGTTTAATTTAAATAAATCATTGATTCTATATATGTGGGGAAATTCTGCAAGTAAATGTAGTAGGTTGTACAATTTCATATCTTTATTTACAACATAGAAGACAATAAAGAAAAACAAATGAAAAAAATTCCAAAACTTTATTACATGTTCCTTGATGATAGAAAAAAAGCTAAATACAGAAGAATTGTTTAATTGATTAAACAATTGCCTTCTATTTAAAACTTCTTGACTATAGTATTGTAGAAATTTATGCCTGATATTGAAGTTCAAGCATTATATTTGTTCGAAATAATGGCACCAAATTGACTACATAACAATAACTGCTTAAAATATGCCATTTTAACTAAAATATGTGTTTTTCAGACTCATCATTAAATTTTGGAAAATATCTAACAGGAACCACAATATCTTGTAATGATTGCAAGTTAGGTATTTGATAAGCTACTGATCAAAATAACAAAAAGGTAGCCCTGTAACAGTACTGGGATTTTCATTTGTAAATGTATTGTCTCCCATTGTAGAGTAACATCATAATAATTAAAGTTGTAAATATTTGGTAAGATTATACAATAGTAGGGTTACTAGTAGTATATGACATTTTCAAGGGCTTATAGTGTTAATTATCTCTACTCATACTCCATTCCCTCTCTTACTCACAGTGGTTGTGATTACATACATATGACCTGAAAGAGATCAACCCAGCAAAAAATCTCATTATGTACTGAAATGCTTATGAAGTCCCATCAAACATTGAGTGCTATTGGCAATTTCTAGCTCCTGAGAGGAGTGTAATGATACAGTAAATGGCTCTGCACCTATATACACACAGATAGCACTTAGTGTGACTTAGTGGATTTTAGAACTATAGGAAGCTAAGAAAACTTGAGAGCAGGAGAAATCATCTTCTCCAGAAATGAGCACACCAATTCTTTATTCAATATCAAATGGTCAGCACTTAAAGCATACATACAGGAACATTAAACAGTCTGTGTTGGTTGAGCGTTGTATTATATATATGTAATAACATATACACATGTGTGTGATATACATATGCATATATATGTAACAACTATTATTGGAGAGGGAGACATGAAATTGAAAGATTGAAAGGAGTTATGTAGGCAAGATTTGGAGGGAGAAAATTATATAATTATATTTAATCTCAAATAATAAAATAAATAATTTTTAAAAAGAACACATGGGTATAGAAAAATTGATAAAGAGGGAGAAGACAGGAAGGGGTTTATTTCAAATACTTCTCTAAAAATACTATTTCTTATGTTTTTGTTTTATAATGGGTTATATTAAATAAACATTTAAATACACTCTACCAAAACTATCTTTGAGAAACAATCTACCTTGTCTCACTTCTTTTCATTGTTCATTTTCATTCAAGCTTAAAAACTTACAAGGAAAATAAGCATTGTTGGTAACTGATGTATGTAGGCTAAACATTTTTCCCATTTCTGAATCACAGGTGATGTAAGAAATTCTCTTTTGTTATAATAATGAAAAACATGAATAGGGAGAAATTTGTTCTGTCAAAGTAGATACTCCTTTAAGCCTGTCATCTTCTCTGTGTTCTTGTTACAATTACAGCTTTTGGGGCTATAATCCACAAATGAAAATAGCTGAAATTGAGTTTGACAGGTCCAACTAATTGGTTCCCAAGGAGCCGTTGCATTATACCCGGTGAACTGTCCATGAAATACACAGCTACTTGGCCGCCTATGAACACGACTCATTATGAAACAGCAGGAGATAGCTCACAGTAATAGGCCAAGCACTGTTGTTAGTACATAATAATTCCATGCCCAAATCATCAATTATAACAATCTAGCTACCTTGAAAGAAATGCAATTTTGCAGGAATAATTACTAGGGGATATACATAAGTAGAATTTGTGCTATTTTTGTTGTTATATATGACCTCTTCTTTTGACTAACAGTCCTTTAGGGATTAAAATCCCTGTCTAGCCACAAAAAAAAAAAATGGAAAAACTAAATGAAACAAGATGAAATCAATATGAATTACTTAAGACCTTGCTTTATCTCCTGCATTGGAATTTGTTAAGTACCACAGGCAAGAATAATTTTCTAAGTTTTACTAAATTTTAGAAAGTACTTAAATACCTTTAATTCTGTTTTTAGAAATATATATATATAATATACATTATACATACTGTCCCTTACTATGCAAACATGCACATACCAAAGATGCCATTATTATTACTCTTTCAAATCTGTTCAAAACAAAGTTCTTTGTAGTATGTCTGTGGACTATTGGAAAATAGTATAAAAACTGAAATTACTTTGTTCCAGACTGTTCCCTAACTATTAACTGTTTTTTCTAGACAATGTATTTTATAAATAATATCAGAGAAATACTAATGACTTATTTGATCTGGTTTTGTCTTTACATGAAAGAAGGGGAGTTTGAAAGAAAAATCTTGTAATAAGATGCAATCTTAGTTAAAAAGATATTTTTTCTATCTTTGGGTTGCTTTTGCTTTAAAAAGTTTGATTTCTTTCTATTAATTATGATTAAAAATGCATAGTACAGTTTTTCTTCACTAACATGGAGCACAACACTTTTATTCTTACTATGCCATTAGTATTAGAAACTGTCTCTTAATATGATCTTGGAATAGAAATTATACAAATTAAGATTTAACGTGTATCTGTTGATACTGAAATAGATTGGCTATGACAAAAAAACAGGATTTAAGTGGAAACAGTGGTCTTCTATAATTATTAGAGAGTTTGAAATGAATTCAAAGTAAAACAAAATCCAGTAATACATTATATTTATTAATTAATTAATTTATATATTGATTTTTATGGGTGAGTTATAAAGGTTAGTTTGTTTATCAGTCAGTACCTTAATTTACAATTTGGTGCTTCAAAATACAAACTTCCTAGTTTGATTAAAAAAGCATTTTATTTTACTGAATGGTTGTGAAAATTTATTTATAAAAACTGTAAGGTAAACATTTTAATATAATTATATCTTTACAAAATTTATTTTATTTTTAATATTATAATTTAATTACATTTAATTCTTAAAATTAAAATAATTATTAGTATTTATAGTTTTTATAAAGTAAAATGTTTTTAATGTTGATATTGAAATGTATCTTCATATTTTAACTTATTTTTATGTTTTCATATATGCTTACTTACATATGAATAAATCACATTTTCAAATAAAAGGACAGAAATGAAATTATGTATGTTACATATATGTGTGTGCAAGTACTGTGAGTGTATTTAGAAACCGGTGGTCATATTGTCAAGAATCTTTGAATTTCCCTGATGATTATTCTTAAAATTCTGAGTATGACTAAGTTGTATAGAAATTATGTATTAAAAATACGATAAAACTTTTAATATTTTCCTGAAACACGTCATTTTTAATTTTAGCTGTATTGCATGAGATTTGTAACAGTTTGGCATGTTGTAAATACCTCCTTTTATAAACTCTTGAAGACGTATATTTATTTCTGTTCTACCAGAAGCATGTAAAGTGTTAGAAGTTGGAGACTTAAAATATGGGTTCACAGAAATGGAAATTTTCTTTTTTTTAATTTAATTTAATTTTTGGGGGGAATTTTCTTAAGATTTAGAGATTAATACTGGATTTTGAGTGTTTACTAACTGGATTATATTTCTCCATATATACTGATTTTATCTATGCCAAGCTTGTTATGATTTAATATCATGAAATAATGACGCATTTCACAGCTTAATAATTTTCAAGAAGATTCTTTCATGTCCTGAAAAGAAACAAAAATATATTTTTAAACTATAGATATATCTAATTCTTATTGAAGATGTACACTCAAATACTATTCACATTCACAATAAACTTTCAAGGTTCTAAATGCATTGTAAAACACCATTTACTAAATTCAATTGAAAGAGGGTCAACTAAAATTATCAAAAATCAAAAACAGAACTCACTTAGTCTATTTTCACTTTTATTAGGTATTTCAAATCCAGATCCATCTGATTACTTAATGACTGTTGAAGTCAACACAAAGCATTTTCAATTACCAGGATCAATAAACCTATATTCCATATTTTACCATATTTCAGAAAACAAGAAGAAAATTTATTCTCCTGATTCCTCTTTCAATTTTTACATTAGTATTCATTCATTGTTTCTGGTGATTCATCAATTATCTAATTCATCAAATATCTTTACATGATAAAGATAAGGATTGACTTCTTTGTATTGTTTGTTTCAGTATAATGTTTAGATTTTGGGAAGATTTTTGTAAGTTGGGTAACATATCCTTTTACATCAAATAGTTTCTGATCTTTTGGGACGTGTCTTATACCTGTCTATAATTTTTTTTTAAATTTTTCTTTTTTCTTTTATTATTTGTTGAGATAACTCCAGACTGTGTGGACTAGGCTATGCTAGGACACACTGTGCAGTCCAAGCAGGTCTCAAACTTGCAGTAGTCTTCCAGTACCTTCTTTGGATCTCTCAAGCACTTTCTTCATTTTGTTATTTAGGGACAGTCATTGAAAAATCTCAGTACCAAGTCTTTTCATAGGTAAAGAAGAAACTAGAAAATATTTGCTATATCAAGGATTTATTTAATGACTACAAAGTCTGTAATGTCCATATTAAACTACCTAAACAAATAGTGAATAATATAATATTGGTCATTTAAAAACTGAAATCATGAATTATGAATGTTAGTGATATATTAACCGATATTAGTTTATTTAAATGCTAATTACTGATTATAAATAATATAAAACCTTTAAATATGTTATTTATTTATAATTATATTGTACATATTGACCTAATATATAATAGTAATCCGTTATTATTATATGAAGTGAGAAAGAAATGATGAGATATCCAAGTTTTAAAATTAGTTTTTTCAGTTTACTGCAATAATGCCTGTGTGATTCACAAATGAATGTTTTGATGTCAAACATTCCTTCAGCTACCTAAATATATACAGTTAAAATATGAGGCATGGGGGAGGCGAAGGGAGAGAGGGACAAAAGAGGGAATGATGGCTATACAATTAAAGACCATTTAAAGGATAGTATGACAAGCTGATGAGAATGAGACAGGAAGACCCTTAGAGTTTGCTGGTCAAATTACAGAATATCAAGTTCAGTCATAGGCCTTTCTCACTCCCCAAAATTGTTGGAGAATTATTGAGGAATAGGTCAAAAGCTGACTTCATCCTGAACCTCAAGTTGCATGCTCACACATGCACATATACGTGACTATAAGGACAAGCATAGATGACAAACAAACAAATGAATAAAATACGGTCCAAAAATGTCCAAAAAATTTAATTTGTAAACTATTGATTAATTTTTTCACCTATATAAATGTCAAAGGATAAGTCCAAACAGTTTATTTTAGTTATTAATCTATAATCAATATACAGCTACTTAAAACAACAGGTTAATGTCTGAAATATGAAAGAATTACTGTTCTTACTTTATGGTTGTGATTATCAATCCCTGGCTAATACATACTAAAAACATGCTCCACCACTGAAGATTTTCTTCCAATGTATATATTTAAGTGTCTGTCTGTATTAAAAGAAAGAAACTAAAAAATCATCCTTTAATTCATAATTTGTAATCTTATTTAATAGCTAGAACTTTAACTTCTCAAATGTAATAAAAATGCATATAAAATTTAGTACATATGACAGTTTAGGATGCTAAAATAATGTATAAAATATAAGAACAGAATGAAAGTTTAAATATGTTCCTGTAGTTTTATATAAATATGATTTATTTATATATACAAAGAAAGACATTTGAAAGATTTATATTATGTGATAATATTACATAAGGTAATTGAAATACATTAATCATAAATTTAAGTAACCTCCAAATATTCAATGAAAAAAAATTTTTTGAGACAAGAATTCTCTGTGAAACAGCTCTAGCTGTCCTGGAACTAAGTCTTGTGTGTGTGTGTGTGTGTGTGTGTGTGTGTGTGTGTGGTTATTTTGGGGAACTAACTCTTGCAGACAAGGCTAAACTTGAACTCGGAGATATCTGCCTGCCTCTGTCTCCCAAGAGCTGGGATTAAAGGCATGTACCACCAACGCTGGGTATAACCAAATTAAATTTAAAACAAGTAAAGATATAGACAAAACTAATATTAAAATCTCTCTTAATGCACATCTAAAATTTCATGAATTACTTGAGAAAAATTTTCCTTCCAAATAATATGAATAATGCTAAATAGGAAATAGCATTAAGAATTAACATTTTAGAGCCAAGAATTGCTAACACGTGCCTTTAATCCCAGCATTTTTATGCAGAGGTAAAGGAGATCCCTGTGAGCTCAAGGCTAGCCTCTTCTACAGAGCTAGCTCCAGGATAGCTAGGTCTTCACAGAGAAACCTTGTCTTAAAAAACAAAAACTGATTAAAAAACAAACAAACAAAACAAAACAAAATAACAGAGTTAGTATTTTAGTCTCAAAATTCATTAAATTAAACAGTTTGGTGCCCAGAAATCTAAATTTGATCCCAATTTAACCTGAAAAGGAATTTCAGTAAACTTAGGTGCTCAGTTTAACTATGTATTTCATCCTCCTGTTTTTTTTTTCCAAAAAAGAAATAAATAAAATGAAACATTTTTAGAAAACACCCACTTCAACAATTAGAAAAATATAAGGTTGGGTATTTTTGGTGTAGGAGGTCCTTCTGACTATGTGTTGCTTTCATTGGTTGAATAAAAATACTGCCTTGGCCTTTTGATAGGGCAGAACTTAGATAGGCGGGGAAGACAGAACAGAATGCTGGGAAGAAGGGCAGAGTGGCAGATGCCATGAAGCTCCTGCCTGAGACTGACGATGGTTAGAATCTTTCCTGCTAAGCCACAACCTTGTGGTGTTACACAGATTGATAGAAATGGGTTAGATCAGATGTGAGAGTTAGCCAGAAAGAGGCTAGACATAATGGGCCAGGCAGTATTTTAATTAATACAATTTCTGTGTGGTTATTTCAGGTGTAAGCTAGCCGGCCAGCGGGACGCAGCCCGTTCCTCCTACTATATATTTTAAACTTGACAAACTCATTTTAGATATATTCAAACAAAAAGGAAATAAACCTAGGATCTTCTTAAATGAAGAAATCCCCTACTTTGACTAAAATACTTATCTCTGACTCCTTCTTCATTCTTCCTCTCTCTTCCTGCAGCCCTTACTCCTCTCATGACACCCAATCTGTTCTATGTCCAATGGTTCAAAGATGATGTTCCACCATTTGCTCCTGTTACTGTTATCTTCTGCCTCATCTCAGACCAACAGCAAGGGAGTCATACAACGTTTTGTGGAAACCTGTGAAACTCTGAACATAATTACAACAGAGATCAAAATGCGTACTAGTTCCCATGTGTTGCCAGAGGATACCTTCCAGGTGGCGACTGGACAAAGCACCAATCTATGAGTAGAGCAGATATCATTAGGAATCATCTCCCTGATATAATTTTACACACACACACACACACACACACACACACACACACACACACACACACACCATATATATATATTGCAGTTGTGTTTGGCTCTATTCTGTCTCTGGGCTTTCCAGTCTCCATTTCTTATCGAAGCAGTATCAGGCATGCACCCACTCTTCTGGCTGGCATAAATCTCAAATTAAACCAGACACTGGCTGGCCCCTCCCACAGTTCTGTACCACATCTTGCAGGTTAAACAATGAATCAACTAAGCAGGGCTCATATTGGTTAACAGAGATGAGCAGCAATGCCTACTAGCTTGGTGATTTTGTGGGACTCCTAACAGTGGGAGCAGGTATGTCTCTGGCTTGTTTGCATGTTCTTGGGACTCTTTTCCTCATTTTGGGTTGCTTTGTCCACACTCGATATGAGGGTCTTTGCCTTGTCTTATTGTATCTTGTTTTGTCGTATTTATTTGTTGTCTTTTGGAAGTTTGCTCTTTTCTGAAGAGGAGCAAAGGTGGAATGGATCTGGGGAAGAAAGGAGTTGAGGTAGAGCTTAGAGTCATAAAGGGAGGGAAAACTACAATCATCATGCATTGTATTAAAGAAGAATCTATTCTCAAACAAAAAAGAGAAACAAAAAATACCTAGTATGAAATAAAAACACAACAGTACACAAGACTAAATAAGATGGTGAAATGCACTGCCTTCCAATAGTGAAATGAGCTTCCAGAGAGAAAAGTGGGGAACATCTGGGAGGTGATGGGGGAGAGTATATCATAATAGAAATATGTTGTATAAAAATCTAGTTTTGTTGTGTTTGTTTCTTTTATTTTTAGGGAGAAAGGTTTTATTTTTAGTTTGAAATTTGAGCCCATAATTGAGGGAAACCAGGGTAGAAACTCAAGGCCAAAATCTGGGACAAGAACTGAAACAAAGATTTTGGATGAATGGTTCTTATTAGTTATCATCTTATGACTAGCTCAGCTATTGTTCTTATACAACCTATGCTCATATATGGGACAACCCAGAGTTGTCTGTGTACTCCAAAATCAATTAATCAAGAAAATTTCCCACAATCATGATACTGGCCAATTCATAGATGTCATTCCTCAAATGACATTCCCTCATCTAAAGTATGTCTAGGTTTGTGTCAAATTGACATAAACAAACCAACACACAATCTCTTAGCATTATTGGCTAAAGAGAGAGAGACAGAGAGATAGAGAGACAAAAAGACTCAGGAATGGGCTTAGATTAATGGCTCAGTCTGTAAAATGCTCGCCATGAAATGAGAGTGCAGAACTTTAGTGGAAGAAAAAAAATCCATTTTCAATAAACCAGAGGTTATAGAAACAGCCCCTTACTGCTTTTATAATTTTAGATAATTTTTGGGACATATATCTTCTAACTGTATGTATTTATCCACTGAATATATAAATAAAACCAGTTTTTAAAATAATAAAGAACTCTCAAAATAATCAAGAAATAAATAAGAATAATAAAAATAAGGTGAAAGAAACTTCACTTAAAATGCAGTAAAAATGAACATGTTATCGGAAGAAACAATAATTATGTCTGTCCAGAAAAACAATTTATGATATATCAGATATCTCACAGTTCATATGCAAATTCTAAGAAAGAAGAAATCAGTTGAGTGATGGAAATTGCCAGTTTGTTTTTCTGAAACTTTTAAGGACTTATAGGAACAATGAGTCTTCATGATAGAATATGTAAAATAAGAGTTTTGATTTGTCACCATTGAAAATTATTTTTATAAGCATAAATTCAAGCATTTGGTGAATTGTATAGAATGAAGTTTAGATTGTGATGAAGGGATTAAATGTGTTCTACTTCCTCTTTCCAACGTAATTGAGGGAGATTATGATTACTTTGGGGGAAGTGATTAAGAAAAGCAGAATGAGTCACAAATACTGGAAATTAAACAGAGCTGAAATGATAACCCATTTCAAAACAGATGTGAAAAGATGCAACTGACAGGTGACAGGAAATAATAGGAACTAGAGGACCAAAATAGTATTTCCTGGGCCCTTTCTTAAAGGCCGCTTTTGATAAACATGCTCACAAATCAATGTCTGTGAAAACTGTTGCTTTGAATAGAGCCATTTTATTATTCATAGTGAATGCAATTCTGTCATAAAAAAATCTTACAGACATGAATCCCATAAAGATCAGGAAAATAACAAATGCCAATGATTATGATAATTGAAACATTGTTAAATATTACAAAGTATACAACAGATTTCACAGATGTACATATACGCATACATAAATTAGAATAATAATTAATGAAAAGGTTATGAATTTGGGAGGAAGGAGGGGCAACAAGTGTAATGGGGAAGGGAGGGGCAGGAAGTATATTTTTCTAATAGTTATGTATGTAATTTAAACATAGAAAACAAGTAGAGGCTTTTGTTAATAAAGCATTTATAGAGTTTCTATAAATATAGTAGTATCCATCATCAAACTATTAAATTAAATGCAAATAGTGAATATTTAGTAAACATGGAAGTTAAACAATTTGGCATTCACTGAAAACAGTAAGAAAATACTGTTTAAAGTACAATAATGAGCACTCTGAAATTCTGCATTATTCTTCCAGCTGAATGAATCTGTTAAAAATCTGGTCAAGTAGGACTTTATACTACAGATGCAATAAAGACAGCTAATTAGTTGACCCTGACATGAAGAAGTTATTCTAGGTTAATCACCTGGATCTAATATAATCATGAGGTTCTCAGTGAAGGGAAGAGAAGGGCAAAGGGACAAAAAAGGGAAGGTGGCATTGCAATGTACACTTGCTCATCCTCTCTAATTTTGCATGGGGATAAGAACTTAATAATAAATATACAAATATGAAATTCTTTAAAAGAAACAACAAACTTCCTATAAAAAAAAACAGTTCTACCTACCAGCACTCTGATTTTCATCAACTTAGAAATATTTTTACTTCTGACTTCCAGACCTAAAAAGTAACAAATATGTTTAGTCTCAAGCTACTGCACTGTGATATTCTTTATCGGAAAGGTGGATGTTTGCCAGACATTAGCAGAAAGTCATTAAGGATGAAAAAGATTTTTCTTTTTTTCCTCCAAAAAGTGCAATTTTGAAAAATTATAAAACAATAAAGACCTTAGTGAAGAACCAGAATTACAGCAGTATCTATAAAGATAGATACATTTAGGGAGAAAGATAAAAATGATGAATAATCTGTGCTCTGTGAAGAAAGAGAATATCGCAGAACATGCCGTGGGCACTGGTGAGTGAGGAGCCAGGAGTAAACTGTGCTCAGAAGTCTCTCAAAAGTCATTCAAAGACTTAAAAGTAACTTCACAAATTGACAAGGGTAGAAGAATTACATGTTGAAGGAATCAAATTACAGTATTTAACAAAAATGGCATACTTAGGTGAAGAGTATTGAGGATTGATTTTGCTAAGACACATTAAAGTACATACATTCAGGCCATGAGCAATACTTTAGACTTAATAAGTGAATAAAAACCACCAGTTATTTTAGAAAACACAATAACATTCTCATGTGTGTCTTATATTTTACACCAGTTTCTTTACTGTTTGCCTCACTTTCTTTTATTTCAAATTATAAATCAACTGCAGATATTTATGAGGTACAATATAGCTTAATACAGGCATGAAGGTTGCATGATCAAATCATGTTAATGCATTTTCATATCTTTGTGGTTAACATTTGTTATTTGTATCTGTGCTTGTTTCATTTCACTAACAAATCATTTTTTAAAATGTTCTGAAATACAAAGTCAACTAAAATATATACCACAGCAAGCTGCAGGTCATTGGGACTATGCTTGTCTTTGAGGCCTTGCATCTTTCAATAAACAACTTTCATTTTCAGATCATCCAGCTCTGGTACCTGTCATTCTTGTTCTTACTTTCATGCATTTAAATGATTAAGAGTGCAGCAGTGAGAACATATGGTGATTTTTTTCTCTATGCATGCCTTGTTTCATTTACTATAATGCCCTGTTATCTTATCTAGGTTATGGTAAATGATAGAATCTCATGGATTTTATTTCAATGCTGATTAGCATTTCATTGCACATATAAACTATAGTTTGAAAGTCTGTTCATCTACTGTGAGGCAGTTTGAGTGTTTAAACATCTTGTCTTTCATGAATAATACAATTATGTATGTAGATATCCCGATACCTGTTTAACATGCTAATATTATTTTCTCTGAACACAAAAATTGAAATGAGATTATTGTATGACATTATAATGCTATGCTCTTTGTCTCCTATTACTGTGTTCTTAAATGAATGGTGTTGTTGTGTGTGAATGCTGGGACACAAACATCACTGTATATTTGGAAGTTAGAGACAAGTTTAGGGAGTGGGTTTAAGGAGTAGGTTCCCAGCCTCCCCATGAACTCTGGGTATTGAATTAAGGTCATTGGAGTTAATTGACAAAGTCTTTTTTCAATGATGCTTCTTATTGATCCATCAATTCTACTTTTATTATTCAATGAAACTCCATACTTTCTTCCTGTTAGGTGTTAACTTAAAATACTTTTATCACAGTACTGAATAAAAATATCAATGGAAGGTGGAGCATGCTACAAAGTAATTGAGATGTTAATGAATTAGAAATAATAACACTAAAATGCCCAAATCACATAAAATAATCCGCTTTTCATTGAAATCTCAATATAAATTCCAATATGGTTGCTCAAGGAAATAGGAAAACCATAAAATTTACATAGAACAATAAAATACATTACATAGCCAAATTAACTTTGACCTAACAGCGAAGCTACAAGCATCACACTGGTATATTTCAAATTTTATCGCAAAAGTACAGTAGTCAAAAATGATGGCAATGTTGCAGCAAAAGATGCATCAGTCAGCTAGAGAAGACAAACCATCTGAAAATAAACTCACATATCAGCTGCCACGACCTTTTCATAAAGGTGGCATATGCAACCATTGGAAAAAATGTAGTTTCTGTAAGAAACAGAATTAATTTTTAAAAAAGAAAGGAGAACCAAATGCAAAATAAAAACAAATCCTATCACTTCTGATACAAAGATCATCTGAAAATTGATTCAAAATAAAATTCAACAAATACAAAAGTTGTACTTTCAAGCTGAAGTCATGAAAGAAAATCAGGTTCTGAGAGCAACGTGGAGAGGGTAGATTGCTTCAACTCATATGGCCGCTAGACAGAAAGAAAACAAGGCAAGCCACACACTGGGAGAAAATACTTTCAAACCAATAGAAATTCCAAGACAAATATCCAAAATGTATAAGAACCTGCTATTGTAAAATAAAAGTAAATTGAATTTTACAGTGGAATTTTAAAGGTTAAAGGGGTCTTAACAGATATTAATCAGAAACAAACATGATTAATCTTACAGAAATTCAAGTTCAAATTTGGCTGGTATCAGTAAAATTAAATGAATCAATTCTGGTAAAATTCTAGATAGCATTCCAATATTTCTTCCATGATGCACTCTGAAAGATAATACACAGGAACACATAATAATTTCAAGAATACTAGACGCTCTTATTCAGAATCATTGGAAAAATGAGATGTGGCAAGAAGAACTATTATAGCTTGGAAGCAGGAAAAAAAAAGTTATAAATGATTCTATGTTTAATTCAATTTACTGGATATGTGTCAGTGCAATTTATTAGGATGGGAGAGATTTTCTAAAAAAGAGTTTGGGAAGAAAACTAAGTAGTTTATCTCAGTAAGTGGATATTCAAAGGATGAATGAAAATCCACATCAATGTCACATTTTAATGCATCACTAGTTATAGTGAGATATAGTTATTCACACTTATGTATATGGATATCTCAAATATATGAAATATATGACTGAATATTTATAATGGAAATGAACAGCTAAGAGATATATTACTGTATGCATGTTTTAAAATTAGAAGTATTTTAGTTATGCCACGGCTAATATGAATTATCAATATGAACGTGTTCATTCATAATGTATTTGTCATATCGTAATTAATGAATTTTTTACTGCTATTGTCTAAAATGGATCATATGTGAGAGGAAATAAATAAAAACTCTAAGTGACCTCTAACATAATCTTCTTTAATATATAAAATTAGATCCTGATGATTTATGAAATGAAAACACAGTAATATAACCACACTTATACTGTACATCTCAGATTCTTGGGAATAGGACCAGACAAAATTACTTTGAGCACTGCCAACGATGTTAACAGACGCTCACTGCTCCCATGTGCTCGCTACATGAAAACAACACCTGCGCCTGCAGAAGCTGGCTCTTCTAGTAACTGACAGGAAAGAGGCTACACGTATTAATCTCATTTCTGATTTACAGAACAATCCCTTTTACAAGGGTGTCATTTATAGGTGGAGACTATGTTCTCCACATTAGAAAATAAAGACTTCAACAGTCCATTACTGTATGTAAGTTGAATTTATGCCCTAATTTAAAATTATATATTTTTTACAGTCTCATCTCAGCTTTCAGTGAGAACATATCTTCCTTTACAAGGATATTATAGTTATTAACTAATTACAAAACCATGTAAGTTCTCAATAAAGCTTGACAGCTTTATTGTTTTCTCCAACCACTTGATCACTAGTCATGTTAATAAACCTTTTAATGATCTGTAACATAATTCAGAAGAAGAAATTTACTCATGTTCTAGATTAACACTTTACTGGAAAATCTCAAAAGAAATCTACCACATAAAGACCCTGAGGCCAAGGGGAGGAAATAAATACAAGCATTGCCGATTACATGTATAGTACTGAACTCTCTCACTCTCTTCTGCATTTCTATATCATATAGAAACTACTCCTAATTCAGTTTACTGTATATATCCTTTTTATAATCATCATAATAACAGAATATCTGCTATGCTATGCCTTCATTTATTTTAGTGAGAATCATATCGTGAATTTCATTTTAGAATTAATAGCAGGTGTGTTTTCATATTTTATCATAGCAAATTTTCTTTCTTTAATTTGTGCTACATTTTACCTATTTAAATTTTGATAATTATGACTAATATTATGCACTTGAAAAGGGTTCTAAAAGATGACAGACAACTTGAGCTGCTAATCTCTCAACAGTGTGACAAAGCTAGGGAGGGAAATACATTCTATTATTATCTTGATGATTTGACATAAGAAATAACAGCCATTGCAGAATGGTCACTAATAAAATCTTATTTTCTTTTTCTGCCTTTAGGAACTCTACACATGATGATTTCTGAACCAGAACTGCTGTTCTTCACCAAGTAATGCCTTATTACTTACATCAATTGGAGACAAGGGATAAGCAAGAGCTCTGTTTATGCTACCCCAGAGCAGCTTTATGTGCCAGGCATCTGATTGGGCACTCCAGGAATGTACCATTTTACTATTATTAAAGCAATTCTATGGTGTAGCTAAAAGTGAGGGCTGCTAATAAAAAGTGAAAAAACACTCAATTTTTGATGGCATGTTTTCTCATGTGTTGTCATTATTCAGCAGTCACATATAGATTTGGATATAACTTACATAAATTTTGGACTTTTACATATACATCTCACTGGGATGCTGTGTTCCTCACACTGTTTCACTATGTTTCCTCTGAAATAAAGCCAGAATCATACCTGCACAATAACAGCTATGGAGAAAATAGTTTGGTGTCAGGACTTTTCTGAGTATTCCAGGAAGGACAGAATGGTCTTAAAGAAGGAACACAACCACGATGGTCCATCTCTTTTTGAAGACATAAATGCTGTTCAAATTTTTCAGAATTTTTTTCTTTTTAAAAATAAATCAGCTGCCAGAATGAAAGTTAAAGACACAGATGTCTAATCTAGGACATATTCCAGTTTCTCTTAAAGCAGCTATGTATCTTACAAACACTTTATATAGGAATTTTAAAATGGTCAGCAATAATGTAAAACTGTTCTTGATTTAAATATACATGAACATATAAAAAATGGCAACATTGTATCTTCTAACAATAAAATGTGATACCAAAAAGCTGGAAGTGAGATATTTTTGGATTGAAATAAAAACTAGAATTCATCAAATATAATAGATATGTTCTTATTTTATTATATAAAAATATAAATTTTATTGATTTAATCCATTCATGTGTTTTCTCTGGTTTCTATACATTGTTCAGGTGACATTTGATAAAACAAATAAAATGACACTGTTGCTAAATAATGTTTTCAATAATCATTATGAATTATATGACTTGGTTTTAACAAATGATATTTCAAAAACATTTTATTCTCTTTCATATTAATTTTGTTATATAATTTAACATTTAGAAATGTAAAATGAGGAAATTAGTAAATATTATGCATAATAATGGTTGAAAATTAGGATTTATCTTAGAAAAACACAAGAATTTCACAAACCATCTATATAAAATTACAAGGTTATTAACATATATTGTCAATATATTGTTAATGATTAACTGATTTTCTGTTTTTAGCAGAGTTATAAGTATATTTTTGTACACTGAATCTCTCTGTGTTCAGGTTTAGAACTTATATTGCATAGAGTTTTGATTTTAACTATATAATTTGCCTTTATTTCAGATCCTATAGGTACTCACCTATAAAAAGTTACTTCTTGATGGTTAAATATATTAAAACTATACATATAAAAGCTAGTTTTTGAAAGTTAAATATATGTACAAAACTATCCCTTTGTCACTGTATACCCATCACATTTCCTCCTCTAATTTCATTTTCTCAATTTTTTATGTATCTAGTCATGGAAACTGAAGGAATCTAATTAGTTTGGTCAATTTTGCCTGGTTATACCTTAAAGAAGGTAACCTAACATTGACCACGACGCCAAGATATGTCACTGCAGCTCCCTTGCAAACCCTTGTTTCCCAAGAGCCAATCAAAGCACCAGGGACAGGCCCTGCTCCCATTGACTGTACTGCAACATATGGATCAAGTTATACAACAGCCACATATATGGAGAGGGCCTAGGTCAGTCCCATTCTTGCTCTCTTTTTGTTTGTTAAGACTCTATGAGTTCCCAAAAGTCAGGCCTCATCCTTGATTGCCTTGCCCAGTCTGAATATAGGGAGAGTTGCTTGATCTTATGGCAGTTTGAAATGCCATGATTTGCTAAAGCCCATGAGAGGCCTGCTCTTTTTGAGGGGCAGGGGTGCGGTTGCACAGAGGGGAGGCGAGAGGAAGGACTGAGGGGAGAGCAGGTAGGAGAAACTATCTTTGGGATGTAAAGTAAATTAAAAAAACAAACAAACCAGTCCATTGTTTCCCAAAGCTGCTTAGAATTGAGATTTCAGACATGCTCAACTTCTGTGATGAATTTTTATTTGAATATTTTTATTATATTTTTTATTATTTAAAATTATTTTTAAGCCGAGGAGTGGTGGCACACACTTTAACCCCAACACTCAGGAGGAAGAGGCAGATAGATGATTGTGATTTTGAGGCCATCTCAGTCTATACAGGGAGTTCTAGGACAACCAGAGCTACACATAGAAACTCTGCCTTAGGGGACAAAAGGAGAATAAAGCAAAGCATTTAAGGTATTTAAGGTTTATTTGAAGCACAACTAATAAAAACATAGAGACAAAAATTGGGGTTCATCCTGAAGGTCAGAAAAACAAAACAGCCAACCACTGGCTCTTACCTCTACCTCAGTCTGAAATGGCAATCCTGCCTCCACGAATCTCAGAATGAGACTGACTGAGCACTTTCTTTTCCTGTTTTATATTTCTCTTCAATTCTGGAATTAGGGGTGTGTACCACTACTGCCTGCTTTCTATGGCAAGCTAGTGTGGCTACTGGGATTAAAGGTGTGTGTCACCCCTGCTTGTTTTTCAAAGCTGGCCAGTGTTACTATTTTACTTTTCTGATCTTTAGACAAGCTTTATTTATTAAAATACAGATGAAATCCCACTGTATTTATTTATATATGATATGGGATTGCCTTCTGTATGCTGTGAATATGTTTTATTGCCATTGGTTAATGAAGAAGCTTCCTTGGCCTATGGTAGGGCAGAATATAGCTAGGCTGGAAGAAATAGAGAGAGAGAATGTGGTAATAAAGAAGTTTCCTTGGCCTATGGCAGGGCATAATATAGATAGGCTGGAAGAGATAGGGAGAGAGAGTAGGTAGAGTCAAGAAGACATCTTGTAGCTGCTGAAGGAGAAAAATGCCAGCCATAACCTTAGATAAGCCACAGCGTTGTGGCAATACACAGATTAATAGAAATGGGTTAATTTAAGATATAAGAGTTAGTTAATAAGAAATCTGAACCATTAGCCAAACAGTGTTGCAATTAATATAGTTTCTGTGTGATTATTTGGTTCTGGGCTGCCAAGAAATGAAAGAGCAGTCACTGTGTACAATTGGCACCCACATTTAGCAACTACATTCACATAAACCCTACCAAATCTTATGCCTAAGCTCTTAGCCAAATCTGGGTCTGGGTCAACTGGACGTGAATGAGCCATCTCCGTTTACATATGTATCCTATGTATACTAGTGTTCTGTGTGCATGTCTGCCTGCTCAATAAAAGAGGGTTTTGGATTATGAGCTGCCATGTGGTTGCTGGGAACTGAAGTCAGGACCACTAGAAGAGCAACCAAGTGTTCCTAACTGCTAAGTCATCCCTCAACCCACTAACAAATTTTAAATTTAAATATATTTTGATCATTGTCTTCTTCCTCCAAGTCTTCAAGATCCTGCCTCTCTCTGCACCAATCCAATGTTATATCTAAAACAAACAAAAAACTGTAATACTATAAAATCATTCCTAACCAAGAAAAGAATAAAAATTTTTCCAAAAGAAAATTAAAAAAAACAAAGAAAAACATCAAAAATTAGCTAAATGGAAAAAAAAACACACAAAAAAGTGGGGGGTTCACTGAATGTTGGTTAACTACTCCTGAGCATGAGGCCTTCCATGGAGTGCTTGAGATACTCAGTGTCACCAGTATCACTACATTATAAAAACTGATTTTCAGCCTCCTAATAGCTATAAATTAAATTTATTTTATAACTTTATCCTAGTTGGTAGGTTTTCCTTCATCCATTCATTTAAAAACACACAAGAAAATAAAATATACAAAAAAAGGATTACTATCATAGTATTTGGACAGGTGAAACCAGTAAAAGGAAAAGAGCACAAGAAACAGAGACACACTTGTTTCAAAATTCAGAAAGAATCTCATAAAACAAACAAATAAACAAACAAAAAATTCTAAATTCTAAGCCATAATATAAACACAGAGTACCAGGTGCACATCCATGCAGGTCCTGAGCATTCTGAGTGAGTCTCATTATTTAATGTGAGCTTTGTTCATATTGGTTTAAAGGACCTCATGCTCTTTCTCCATCCCTTCTGGCTTTTAAACTCTGTCGGCTTCCCCTTCCAAGGCTTTCCTTGTAGTATGAGGTGAGCAGGCTGTGTTCCCGGTGACCAGCTAGCTTAATCCCCGAAATAACTACACAGAAACTGTATTCATTTAAACACTGCCTGGCCCACTATATCTAGCCTCTTCTTGGCCAACTCTAACTCTTGATCTAACCCATTTCTATTAATCTGTGATCACCATGAGGTTGTGGCTTACCGGGAAAGCTTCTAACCAGCGTCTGTTTGGGCAGGAGAAACAAGGCATCTGCCACACTGTCTTCTTCCCAGCATTCCATTCTGTCTAATTTGCCTACCTGATTTCTGCCCTGCCAAAAGGCCAAGGCAGTTTTCTTTATTCACCAATGAAAGCAACACAAATACAGAAGAACCTCCTACACCATTTCCTGGCCTATGAAGTCAGGAATTTGATGAGAATATCCTACTTCATCCTGAGTGTTCCAGTTTCTCCCACTCTCCGCATAATATCTGGATGTCTATCTCATTATCAGTATAACGGAATATCCCAATAAGCATTTAATTGCTACATTTTATTTATTTCCTTCTTTCTATTTTCCCTGGTTCTTGGTTACCCAGGCAGTGTCAGGTATGAGTTCTATCTTCTGGAATGTGCCTTAAGTCAAATCAGTTATTGGTTGGTTACTCTCAGAAACTTCAACTTCATGCCACCATTATCCTAGCATTGTCTTGCAGTCAATACACCATTGCAGATAAATGTATTCTGGCTAAATTGGTGTTTATGTGTTTCTTTTGGTAGCATGCAGAGTTTTTTCCTGTACCAAAGACTCAAGAAAGGAGGAGTGAAGTCCTTTTGTAAGCACCAACTTTCTGTCTATACATTCAACATGTTGTGTAGATATTATTTTCAGCAAAGGAGTCTTGAAGTCAGTTTGTGGAGAAGAACATATAGCATTGACAACAGCCTGAGTTGTTTGAATGTTCCTATGGGACTCCTTTGTTCAGCAATGCAATTAGATGTTACTCTAATATTATCAATACTCTGTATTGATAATGGAAGCTTCTTCTGGAGACAAGAGATGGCCAGTTTGGACTGTCTCACCCACTATTTGGTGATTTCCTTTATACTGCCTTCACATACTTATATATTTTAGGAAATTTAGACTGTATTAGCTTTTCACACTATGCCTCAAATACCTCTTAATTTTAGATTCCTCTTCCCCTATTCCTTCTCACGACTTCCTTGTCCCTCTTTGTCTGACTTGATTCTCCCATTCCAAACCGAACTCCCATCTATTATTATATACTCTAGTTCCCCTTCCCAAGGAAATCGATCTATTTCCTTTATTACTTTACTCTATCCCTACCCTCTGTGGTCCCATGGGCTGTAGTCTGGTTATTATTGACTGAAAACCTAATATCCAAATATAAGAGAATACATACTATACTTATTTTTCTGCATCTGGAATACCACACTCAGGATGATTATTTTTAGTTTCATCTATTTGTCTGCAAATTTTATGATATCATCTCTTACAATTGCTGAGTAACACTCCATTGTGTAAAACATCCATGTTTTTTATTCCTTTCTGCATTTGAGAGACAACTACATTCTTTCCAATTTCTGTTTTTAATGAACAGAACAGTAATTAACATGGTTGTCAAATGTCCTGAGTTAGAATCAAGCATTTTTGGGTGTATGCCCAAGAGTGATACAAATGGATCATGATGTAAATAGACTCCCATCTTCCTGAGAAATCACCACACTGATTTCCATGTAAATTCATGATGCTACAAATGTAGAGTAAGAGCAATACTCATGTTGGATTTTTTTTTAAACTGGCTTGAATGTGTGCAAGTATCTACAACTTGTTTGAATTGATGTGGGTAACAGTTATGTTGTGATTAGAGGACAACATGTCATAGAATTCATCCACATTCTTCCCCATTCTCATTCTTTCTGCTTGGGCTTTCACAACATTGCCTGAGTCTCTGGTATTAATAATCAATATGATATGAGCAGCATTGCTCATTATACAAGGTGCCTCTTTTCATAATCTTTTTTAAAAAATAGCTTAAAAGCTAGTGTAGTTTCATTAAAATTCTTCATATGTTTTTTTAATCTCAACCTTATGAAGCAAGTCTTTTTTTGTCAGACTTGAACAAGTATCACACAATCCACACAGAGAGTACTTATCAGTTACCACAGAAACAATTCTGGCCAAGGGAGGTGGGTTAACTAGTGAGTTTCTGGCATGATTTACAGAAACACATCTGAGAGGTTACTCATAAGAACATGTGTGACCTAAGGCAGTCTTATCATGGAAAAAGTAACTCCAGCACTAAAGGTGACTCATGAAAGCTGTGTTCCTGCAACTATTGTCCAGATTTCAGGACCCTCCAATGAGGAGCCTCCTCTATTTTAGCAATCCCTTAAGAATTATATAACCTTAGAGAGGGGCCTCCTCAGTCGCATAATGATGTGACTTCTCTGAGTGTCAGAAAGTTGGTGGCATCCCTAAGCCTTGTATTTCAATAACTTTGTGAATATTGTGAGGCTCTGTCCTCCTTCCAAGAGAAAATCTCCAATATATAGGAAACAACTACACAAGAGGTTTATACTTACATTAATTTCTCATTTGTATGTGTGTGTTTTAACAGCAGATGCACAATTCTAGACTTTCTATATGTTAGTTTCCAGATCTTAATAAAATAATCTAAAAATAACATTATTAAGATATTCACTTCAATATTTTAAAATATACATCCTAGGAGAAGCGTATGAATGTATATATATGTATATACTTATATGTTCATATTTTCTGAATCTGAGCAATTATAATTTCTACCTCTTCTTCATTAAACGTTTGAAAAAAAGTAGAGTAGTTATCTGGAACATCAAGACAGGTGTCCTCCCTAAAGGAAGATTGTTCACTGTTCCTCTCCTCCAAATTAAGCCCTCAAGAAAGTGTTGGAGATAGAGCAAATTATAGAACAGATGTTTGGTGTATGTGTTTAACACATTCACAAAAGATTAGCTTCTGCACACAGAACAGTTCTCAACTAGTGCACAAAACCAATGGTTATGTATAAACCTGTGGGCCCATATTTCATACAAGATATTTGCAGGCAGGCGCCCTGGCCATGCTTAATTTCCAGGGCAGCTGCCGACCTTCCACAAGTTAGCCACATGACAAACGCCTGGAGGTATAGCTCCTTCCCCTTTATAATCATGTAGATTGCCTGGGAAGAAGTGTTGATTCCAAAGCTGGTGAATTAAGTTGCAGGTGTTTTCAGTAGCCCCATGCCCCCTGGAAAAGGAATATTAATGAGTATTCCACCTTGGTTTAGCTGGGGGATAAGAGGTGTTCTGGAAAATAAATGGGGGTAGATCTTCAGGGATGGAGAAAGAGCCTGAGATGCCCTTCTGAGATGACTGTGTGAACTGTGTCTCATTATTCCACATACCTCCGTACCAATACACTTAGGGTAAAGTAATAGTTTCTATGTTGGGGTCACAGACCCAGACATAATGGTGCCAGCATAATGGTGCCAGCATCGTGGTGCTGACCACTAAACCCTGAGGAAAGCCGGACAAAGGACAAGAAGTACAAGAGAGTATGTGGTGATGACCAATGAACCCCGGGAGGCAATGTGGATGAACCCCGAGAAGCAACATGAATGAACCTTGAGAGGCCAACGTGGATGAAGACCGTGAGGACTGACTGCTGAATACCGAGAAACACTGGACAAAGGAACAGAAAGACAAAGGAGAACATGAGGCTGATCCGCCAACCCCCCAAAACAAGGAAGAACTGACCAGATGGGAGGAACCCGTGAGAAAAAAAATCAGTGTATACGTGAGTAATGTGCGCTCAGATAACAAAATGAGACAGTAATATTGGGAGTAAAAAAATTATAAATATAGAAATATGGGACAAAGAGAAGCAATCAATTGGCTATGCAGTTGATTGAAGATATTTTAAAAGACAGAGGAGACAGAATACAGCAGCATGAGATACAAAAAGTTTAGAATTCATAGAGGAGATATGCTCTCGGTTTTCCCAGCGTAGGACCTTAGATATAGCCGTATGGAAAGAAGTAAAAATGAGAATCCAACAACATTATTGTAATTATGGACATATTGTAATTATATAATCCCAGAAGATATGCCTTATTTCTGGATGCTAATACAGGAAAGGTTAGACTTAAATCCTGACCAGCAGGAGATATTTCCATCAGCTACACCTGAGGAGTTGCTAGATACTCTTTCAGAACAGAGCAGTTACAACAGGTCAGAGAAAAATGATTCAGGCCATGAGAGGGAGTCTTCACCTCTCTAACTAGCAAACAACAGCATTGAGAGACAGAGACACGAGGTCAGGGTTCAGAAAGAAATAAAAGGCCTGAGAAGGATGGTAGCCTTGCTATCGCGCAGATTAGGAACTATGCAGATACAGGACTCTTGTCAGAAGAGTGATAGTCTTCCTACAGCAATGGCAGGTTTAGATCTGCCCTCAGTTCAGAGTACACCGAAAGTGAAGCAGAGGAATAACAATAGCAGCAATGAATCTCCTCTACAAGCTTGTATCAGAGAAGCCGTTAGCAGAGGAGAAGAGATGCAAGGATTTCAATTGTTCCCAGTAATGGAGCAGAGAGATGCACAAGGAAATCTGCTTAGAATACATACTCCTATATCATTTAAGTTACTCAAAGAATTAAAAACCGCTTGCACTCAATACGGAGCAACGGCATCCTTTTCTCAGAAACTGGTGGAGAATAGAGCTGTAGAAGCTCTGCCACCAGCGGATTGGAAGTAGATAGCCAAGGCTTGCCTGTAAGGAGGAGATTATCTATTGTGGAAGACCGAATTTACAGAACAATGTCAGGACACAGCTGAGAGATACAGAGTTCGGCAGATTCCTATTTTGTACGAGATGCTGGCAGGTGAAGGACCCTATACAGAAGCAAATCAGCAGTTAGAATATGATATGGTAGCATATATTCAGATCCGTGCAGCAGCAGAGAAGGCCTGGAATAAGCTTCTATCATCAAAAGAACAGGCTGAAGAGTTATCTAATATAAGACAGGGACCAGATGAGTTATTTCAGAACTTTGTTTCCAGACTAACACAGGCATCTAATAGATTGATTGGAGACTCAAAAGCAGGACAGATAATAATTAAACAGTTAGCATTTGAGAACACCAATGCTATATGCAAGGCAGCTATAAGACCTTTTAAGAAACAGGGTAATGTTGCAGATTATATTCAAATTTGCTCAGATATTGGCCAATCATATACACAAGGAATGGCTTTAGCTGCTGCTTTACAGGGAAAAGACAATTAATGATGTCTTATCCCAGCAGGGCGACCTAGCTCCAGGGAGAATGCAAGCTACAGGAACACCTGCAGGCTGTTTTGGATGTGGTCTTATGGGACATCAGGTCAGACAATTCCCTGATAGGAGAGCAAGCCCTAGGACTAGAAAAGAACCAGGATTGTGTAGGAGATGCAGGAAAGGAAAGCATTAAACTAGTAATTGCAGATCAAAAAGAGATGATCTAGGAAATCCCCTTTTGGGAAATGGATTCAGGGGCCAGCCTCAGGCCCTGCGACAAATTTATGGGGCAATTCAGCAATCTGTACCCCCACAAGGAGATCTATACAGGACCTTTTCAGAGCCACCCCAGGTAGCACAGGGCTTGACCTCAATTCAGCCATATACAGGGTTCTAATGCCTGAGATGGGGATGCAAGCTCTCCCCACAGGGGTCTATGGGCCTTTACCAAAGGCACTGTAGGGTTGCTGCTAGGGAGAAGTAGCACAACTATGCAAGGGATCTTAGTGGCTCCTGGAGTTATCGATGCTGACTTTGAGGGAGAAATCAAAATGATGACTCACTCACTAAGTGAAGTTTCTATACTAGAAGCAGGTCAGAGGCTTGCACAATTAATATTACTTCCAGCTGTGCAAACCAATAATCATAGTAAGAGAGAAAAGAGAGGAAAAAATGGATTTGGTTCATCTGATGCATATTGGGTACAAGCCATAAGTCATCAGAGACCAGAACTCACTTTGTTTATAAATGGAAAGAGATACTGGCACAGATATTTCAGTTATAACCACCAGCCAGTGGCCTTCTAAGTGGCCAAAAACAGAGACTATTACACAGCTACAAGGAATTGGTCAGACTAGAAATCCTGAACAGAGTAGTAATGAATTACATTGGAAAGATGAGGAAGGTCATGAAGAAACTTTTAAGCTCTATATTATTCCTTATTTACTTGTGAACTCATGGGGCAGAGATATTATGTCCAGAATGGGAGTATATTTATATTCTCCCAGCACGGCTGTTACTAATCAGATGTTTCAACAAGGATTATTCCCTAATCAAGGTCTAGGCAAGGATAATAAGGGAAAGGTTGATTCTGTTGTACCAGACAGTAGACCTCCTAGAGTAGGATTAGGGTATTTTTAGGAGAGGTCACTGAAAAACCTGCACTCCATGCAGATCCAATAATATGGAAAAGTGAAGAACCTGTGTGGATAAACCAGTGGCCTCTAACACAAGAAAAATTAGTAGCTGCCCAGCAGTTAGTTCAGGAACAGCTGGATAGTGGACATATTTTGCCATCTAATTCACCATGGAACTCTCCAATTTTTGTTATTAAAAAGAAATCAGGAAAATGGAGATTAATTCAGAATTTAAGGGAGGTTAATGCAACCATGCAGCCAATGGGAGCATTACAACCAGGGCTGCCATCTCCAGCAGCCATACAAAGGGCACACATATAATTATATTAGACTTAAAAGATTGTTTTTATACCATTCCTTTAGTTCCTCAAGATTGTCAAAGGTTTGCTTTTAGTATTCCTTCAATTAATTTCGGAGAGCCAATGAGGAGATATCAATGGAATATCTTACCCCACGGCATGCAAAATAGTTCCACTTTATGCCAGAAATTCGTAGCTGAAGCTATACAGAAAGTTAGAAAACACTTTCCACAGGTTTATGTGGAAAATGCCATTTTGTGGATGGCATTCTGCTTGCTCATAGAGATGAGGATATTTTATTAGAGACATATGGATTGTTACAACAGAGCCTAAGCAATGCAGGGTACTTAGGTCATATGTTATACCCCAAAGAAATTAAGCCTCAAAAGATAGAAATTAGGAAGGATGACTTACAAAGTCTTAATGACTTCCAAAGGCTCTTAGGAAACATACAATGGCTGAGGCCCTATTTAAGGCTTCCTACAAGAGACCTCAAGCCTCTAAGTGAAATCCTTAAAGGAGACAGTGATCCAAATTCCAGCGGGCAGCTTTCAGAAGCTGCCAGACAGACTCTCTCACAGATAGAGCAGGCTATACAGGAACAGCAGGTGTGATATATCAATTACAACCAAACATGGCAGGGATGTATTTTACCTACAAAGCTAGCCCCTGCCTTACAGCAGTTTTCTGGCAGAGTGGACCACTTATGTGGCTGCATCTTACTGTAGCACCAGTAAAAGAATTAAATCATTATTTTGAAGCAATAGCATGCTTAGCACAGAAGAGCAGGACAGAATCTAGAAAATATTTTGGCAAAGAACCAGCTGTGATCAAAGTTCCTTACACTAAGCAGCAAATTGAATGGTTATTCAAAAATAGTGATTCTTGGGCAATTGCATTTGCTCATTAATTCAAGGTCAAATTAATAATCTTTTCCCAGCTGACTCAACTGCATTCATTCATTTTTCCTGAAACAGTAGCAAAGAATCCCATAAAGGATGCTTTGTTATTATTCACTGATGGTTCATCTAATGGGAAGGCTGCTTATGTAGTCAATGGCAAAGGACATGCCGTACAGACAGAACCAGCTTCAGCTCAAATAGTTGAGCTACGGGCTGTAGCTCTGGTGTTTAAGAATTTTGCTAATAAGGCTTTTAATATCTATATACTGAAAGCCGGTATATTTATAGTGCGTTGCAAGTCTTGGTAATAGTGCCATATATAGGAACTAGCAATGAACAAGTTAAGATATTGTTTCAGCAGATTCAGGAAGCCATACAACGTAGAAAGTTACCATGTTTTGTGGAACATATCAGAGCACATTCAAGTCTTCTTGGTCCGTTAGCTGAAGGTAATGCTCTAGCTGACAAACTTACAAAAATAATTGGTCTATTTCAGATTGAACTTGCTCAGCAATAGCATGCTTTGCACCATCAAAACAGCTTAAGTCTAAGAAAGCAATTTAATTTGACCAGAGAAGTTGCTCGCCAAATTGTTAAGCAATGTGAAAGATGCCCACAATATCTACCTGTGCTTCATTTGGGGGTAAATCCCTGAGTTCTGCTTCCTAACCACATATGGCAGATGGATATAACTCACATTACTGAGTTTGGAAAATTGATATATATGCATGTGACAACTGATACGTATTCAGGATTCATGATGGCCACAGCACAAACTGGGGAAGCCACCAAGCATATAATAACTCATTGCTTGAGATACTTTTCTTGCATGGGAACCCCAAAAGTAATAAAGATGGACAATGGATCTGGATATCTTAACAAAGCTTTTCAAAAATTTTGTACTCAATGTAATATCGTTCATAAGACTGGTATTCCTTATAATACTCAAGGGCAAGGAATTGTGGAGCATGCACATAGCTCCTTGAAAACAAAACTCAAAAAAATAAAGACAGGGGAGTTGTATCCTCAGAGGCCACACAATCCCTTGAATCATGCATTGTTTACACTAAACTTTCTAAATGCAGATGTCCATGAGTGACCAGCTGTGAACAGATTGTGGCATAATGGAACAAAGACCACCTCTGCTAAAGCAAGAAGGAGGGACCCTTGCACTGGAATATGGAAAGGGCCAGATCCCATATTAATATGGGGTCAAGGCCATGTCTGTGTTTTTTCCCAGGATGAAAACCAAGCTAGATGGTTTCCAGAGTGTTTGGTTCAATGCATTCAGAGGAAGGACAACAGACCTTAGGACAGCATAGCTGATAACTGCCCAGCAGGAGAACTGGAATAAGAACAGCTCCAGGAGGAACTAGTAATCCAGCTTTCCCAGCCACCAAAGAGAGGAGCGCCTGATCAAGACCTACAGCTGCTGCCACTGTACACTGCAGGGTGCCATTCTGCCTCCAGAGACTTCAGGCAAAGAAATCCTCCTAAGATGAGGTTGACTATGATGATTGAACCCTGTTTGCTTCAGAACTGAGATGCAAACTGACACAGAACTCATTTTTGGTTAAAATATAAAACCTAAGAACTAAGACCTAAGATTTCCCCTTAGGGAAAAAGAGACACAAAATAAAGAATGGCTAAAACCCCTCTTTACAGAAGAAGGAAACAGACTAAGGGCTTAACAGCTCCTCAGAGACTGAAAGTGGTATTTGATAACAGCAGATGGTATTATACTCATATTACAATTGCATATAAGATGATGAGAAAAACTTTAGTATTGACCAATGGTGCTAAAAAGTCGGTACTGACTGAAAAGAAATCTCAAAAAGGGTCAGTACTGACCGACAAAATATGAAATTATGATACGGAAAAAGATAATTGGAGAGTCGGTACTGACCAACAATACAAGCTATGATTAGGAAAATGATAATTGGAGATTCAGTATTGACCGATTATGTGAAAAAATTATGATTTTGACTTGTTGTTATTGGCAATTACTGAAAAGAGGTTGTGACACAGTGAATGTTGGGAGTTGATGCATATGCTGAGAACGTTATATCTAAATGGTACTCTGAACCAGCGGGAGAAATATTTTCAACTTGGGCTATTCTACTCTCCTTTAAAATAGGAGACTATAGCCATTGGGAGCATAATTATTCATAAAGCATTATGATTTATTCCTGACAAAAGGTGTCTATTGAGACACAGGGCCTGAAATTATCTTTCTCTCCACTAATCTCTTTTCTTTACAGAGATTGGCAGTCAATGACGGGTTTGAAGCTTCCTCTTTCCCAGATGCCCAAGACAGGAGCTGGCATGTGTCAATGCCTGTTCCAAAGACAGGAAAATTTGGGTAAAGGAAGAAGACTTTGCCTAAGCCAGGTGCGATCCATCTGTCCTGTTGCAGAAGCACAGGGGTTATTAAAATTTAATAAGAGAGAGTGAATTGTGGGCCCTTATTTTATACAAGATATTTGCAGGCAGGCGCCCTGGCCATGCTTAATTTCCAGGGCAGCTGCAGACCTGCCACAAGCTAGCCACATGACAAAGGCCAGTAGGTATGGCTCCTTCCCCTTTATAATCATGTAGATTGCCTGGGAAGAAGTGTTGATTCCAAAGCTGGTGAATTAAGTTGCAGGTGTTTTCAGTAGCTCCGTGTCCCCCCAGAATATTAATGAGTATTCCACCTTGGTTTAACTGGGGGATAAGAAGTGCTTGGAAAATAAATGGGGGTAGAACTTCAGGGATGGAGAAAGCCTGAGATGCCCTTCCAAGATGACTGTGTGAACTGTGTCTCATTATTCCACGCACCTCCATACCAATACACTTAGGGTAAAGTAATAGTTTCTATGCTGGGGCCACGGATCCTGACAAACCCATAGGCTGATAAGAAGGAAGTAGCTTCTGTCCTTGTACAGTGCTATAACTTAAATGGTGCATGAGGCCTTTTTCCTTTGTCTAAGAAGTCAGTACTGAGCGCCTGTAAACAGAGGTACCATGGCTATCTGAACAAACAGATTGTAGCAGTTCATGTTGAAATAAATGACATTTTGACATTTATTTAGTGTCAATACTAGAAATAATGACAGCAAAAAGGACCAGAGAGGAAGACAGACAAATTCAATGGATGTAAATTTAAGAGACAGCAGATCTGTGCAAAAGTCTATATGATATCTTGATGTTGGACTATTACCTCTTAATACTTTTTGCATAAAGTTAAAATTAAAGGAGACAAAGCACACACATACACAAAAGTGACAGCAGGGGATAATGACTTTATTTTGAATTGCTTTTTGTGTATTTAATTTTATTCTACAACCAACAATGTTGAACTATAGTGTATAATTAGAAAATTATAATTAAGTTTCCTCCATAAATGTAAATTATTATGGCCTTCCAAATTGCATTATGTACTTGAAGACAGACAAAAAAGTTCAAATGAATCAATATAAATTCTTAAATCTTAACAAAAATGATGATCATACAAAGGTCTTCTTTTGAAATAAATGAAGGATAAAATATATCTTGCAAGGACTTTCAGATAGAGAGGTAAACATGATATAAGTTATGATTCTAAGAGTGCAGCATTTCAAGTGGATAAGGTGCATTGCCTAGGTTGGACTGAATTAACTTGTGATAAAAGTAATATATACATAATAATTTGTATTTCTTTCCATAGATTTGAGATCATCAGACCCTATGAACTAGTTATTATTTAATGCAATATGAATGTGAATTACTTATGTATATTTTAAACATAAAAATGAAGATTTTATGCTTAAAATTTTCATATTTTATATTTTAAGCATGAAAATGTATATCTGTAGGTCATTTTATTACTCAGGAATCTGAAGAGACTAGAACTCAATTTTCAGATTATTTTACTAAAATAAACATCAATCCTTTCAGGTACTATGAATTTAAGGTCATTAAAACTTCATCCATTCCTATCATGACTATATTAACAGAGCTATTTTTTTATAACATGGTCACTAAAATATAGACAAAATTAAATTGTGTCATTGTGTAGGATTACTTATTTTATTTAAATAATGATCTTTGCTAATGAGGGGTAGTTAATAAATACAAACAAAAGAAAATGTCCAAATGCCTATACATATTGCCTTACTTAATTCTCTGTGTATCAAAGTTACATACAAGAACAGTATTTACCTAAAGGTTCTTTCCCAGACCTAAAGAATGCTGGCTTATGACTCTGCTGAAGAGTCCTCATTGATTTTTTTAGGTACTGGCATACTCTAACTACCTTCAGGAGATGATTCATAATTGAATGAAGAGATTCCATTAACTTGAATAAAATCCCATTTTAATTGAAATTTCTTATTCCTTTCAGCTTTATACACTAGTTTAAAAAGTAACAACATTTTTCCAAATAGGTAACACAGATAGTTACATAAATAATACCAGTTTCTTATTTTTCTGAAGGTCAGTTTTCTAATAATGAATAAATTTCAATAATTTCAAATTACCACTAATTTGAAACTACTATTTTATTACCTACAAAATCATCATGCTATGAAATAAAGTATTATAAAATAAAAGTATGATACTAGCTTTACCAATAATATTTCTTTGTACTACATGTGTTTCTTTTACACATCTTCATTTAAAATATTTCATTTGAAAGAGCTCCATAAAATATCAAAACTCCATGGTAAAATGTTTTAAAAGTTCAGGATTTAATCAGTGTTTAGCTCTACATTCATCAGAGAAGCTTCTCTGTGTAGTAGATGGAATTCAGACAGATAACCACAACATGCAATGTTCAAAGCATGAAAAAAAAAAAACTTTTAAGCACTCCAACCCCTTAAGTTCAAGTATCTAAGTGGATGAGAAGGGTGAGGATTTTCAGAGCCAGAACGGATAGATGGCTCCAAGGAAACAGTGTGTTCAGATACAATCAAATTGAAGTACACATGAAGTCAGAGAAACTATGTGAACTTTCAGGAGACCTGCACCAGTTCAAGGCATATGGGGCCCTAGCAATAAGATGGAGAAATAGGCAACCAGGTTCCATCTCTCAAAAGGAAACTATTTGCAATTTATACCCTCTGGCAAAGGGAAAATAATTTTCTCCAATGGAGTGTCATTGGGCATATCAGTGATACCCCTGGACAGGCATCATATCCAGAAATAGTTTGTCAGCACACACACACACACACACACACACACACACACACACACAAAACAAACAAACAAAATCATTCCTGCTTTTTGTTGTTTGCTTGATTTTATGCCTTTTTGTTGTTGTTGTTGTTGCCGCTGCTGCTTTTGCTTGATTTCTTTTTCATTTTTGGATTTTTTTAAGAGAAAGAGAGAGCAATCATCAAGTTGGATAGGTAGGAAGAAGGGTAGGATCTGACAAGATTTGTCAGAGAGTAAAATATTATCAAAATGCATTGTATGATAAGTTAAACTAAAACGGGGGAAGAACAGGACTTATTTTTAAGATTTTTGAAGTAACTTTATTTTATTTATTCATTTATATATTTATTCATCTCACTCTCTGCAAATGTTTTGTATTTTATCTTAGCCAACTCTAACACAAATCTCTTCTCCAGTTTCTGTTTTCTTTTATGCCAGGTATTGGCACTATAATTACTTAATTTCCTTTTTCTAACTTTCCATCTTTCTTTCTATTCCTTTCTTCTCCCCTCCCTACACTGCTTTCTTTCTTCTTTACTTTCCTCCTTTCTTTCTTTTTTCCTTCCTCCCTGATTAATAATATGGTTACTTAACAAAATCATAGGTACTTTATTTTTGTGTCAAATGTACATAATAATTAATATAGAGCATGTAACAAACTTTATGAGCTTCTTTTCTAATTTTCTTAAGACTTTTTTCTGAGGTCAATCTAGCCTTTCAAAGCGGTATGCGTAACTATGGAATATTATCTCTGAAAAAAGATTACTAAAATATATTATATACAACTTATGAATATCATGTATGTATAGCAGAAGACTTCATTTCAATGAGTGAATTTTTGACATGACTCTAATTACAGATAAATATTTAGCACTATAAATCTTTGACAATACTTCCTTTCAATACATAGTCAGAGCAAAATTCCTTAATCTCATTGCATTAGTCATACTTGGATAAAATATTAGAGAACCTCAACGAATTATGTTATGAGTCTTGAATATCAAATCTGCTATTTACTAAAAACTGAACTTTCTTTTCTAACCTTTTTCCTTGTTGGAGACTAATATTCTGCTCTTTCTTTTCATCCATAAAATATTAGAATAAAAAGATAAAAATTCTCTTTAAAGTAATGAATTAAAATTAAACAAATTTCTCAAAAGTAGTGGAGATATATTTTATTTTTACCACTTCACTTGGTGGTAAAACTGGAATGTGGTGTAAAACACATCACCCCAAAACCATGACAGCAGAAGCTTGAAGCAGCTGAAAAAACATCAAGAGATTTTCAACTGACCATTGCTTAAATTCATTATTAAATTGAGACAGACCTGGAAATCAGATAAATGGATTTTATGGCTGGTAGAAAAAGGAAGAAGAAATTGAGACATTAAGGATGTTATACAAATCATTAAGAAGTGTGAGTATATGAATCAATATTCATTGACACCTAAAAGAAGCTATCCAAGATAAGAACAAGGGCCAAATAAATAGTATGAAGAAGAATAAACAAGGTCTGTTAATCAATAATATATGAATAGTTTAAAAAGAATAGCTGAATGTTAAAAGATTCTTTTTGTTTATTTGGTAGTCAGAAAATTGTAAAAACAGATCATGAAAAATGAAGAAAATTAGGAAAGAGACAGGGGCAAGCATCCAAAATGTGTCTGATAAACATAGTCAAGGTCACCCTGTGGAAAATGAGTATGCTATTTTGACAAACATGTGGATTCTGCTTACATTTGTGATGTTAGTTATACATCTGAAATATATGAGTGACTGGAGATAGACTAAATGTAGTAGAATCTTTGTACACCTGTGGGTATACATACATATGACATACAGATGTGTCAGTTTGTACATCCATGCATGAAAATCAGAGGTCAATGCCAATATCTTTCTGTTTTACTTCTTACCTTATTTTGTTGAGACTTTACTGTAAAATACTTATTTTTCCAAATGCTCATTCTTGATTGTGCAGCCATTTCTAGGAGAGGCTATGTCAATGCAGATATCACAGTATTCTGGATCGTAAAATCTTTCTGCCATCTCTTAGTAATGTACCTGAGTCATAGATGTTGGAACTTCAAACGACATGTAACTGAGGACTGCTGGAAAAAGGAAAAATTAGCACCTCTCAAGAATGAGGATCCTATTGGTTTTCCATTGTAGAGTGGTCAGCCTTTATGCTAGATATACAAACAATAAAAAGGATTCAGTAGGTTGTAATCATGTAAGCATACATACACACAATCACACACATCTATATGCAATAACAACCATGAAAAACAGACTATTAATTTGAGTGTGAGGAATCATAAAAGGGCTTAAAGCGATGGTATATGACAAGGACAAGAGGAAAGAAAGGGAGGGAAGAAAATGATGAAATTCTATTTCAATTAAAAATATGTTCTAAAATATCACCTAGGAGATGAGCAAAAATTTCAGGTCAAAGTTGGTTCTTAACAAGGAAAAGTAAATCATACAATGACTTCCTTTTATGGAATGCTGCAATATTATACAGAAATATGAGAGAATAGAAGTTTATGTAGAATAAAACATGAACATCTTTTGAATCCAAATAATGAAGTGGATCCAAATTATTTGATGAATTTTAGGATTAGACAGGTAGTGAGCAGATTAGGATTATATGACAGAGCAGGACTGAAAGCAGACAAGTTTGAGATCAATATGAATAGGGATGGAATGTGTGTATATACCTCCAAAACTCATGTTAGTAGAAAAATACATGACAAAATTATTCCCCATGCCTTCAAGTTTCTAGAAAAGAGTAGAAAATAAAATGGTCAGAATGAAGTATGGAGGTGTATAAATACTAGTGAAATACATAAGAGAAATAGTTAATGAAAATAGCAGTCTATTTCCTCACATAAACAGCAAAACAATACAGTGGAGGTTATCTAGCATACTGGCATTTACAAGAGTTATTAACATCTTAGATGTAGAGATGAAAAGTCAGTGAGATCCAATGTCTCTTAAAATTTCACAGGAGTATTTGCATCTTTTGGCCAGAAATATATACTTATAATTTGAATACTTTTAAGCAAATTGTCCAGCAAAAGGTCACTATCTTAGACCATGAATGGTAAACCAGCTTCATGTTTCTTGAACTCATTCTGCTTCTGTAAAAATAAAAAAATAAAACCAGTTTTAGTCACCTAAAAATAGAAGTGTATCGAAGATAATAGGTCAAAGTACATTTTCTATGCTCTCAAATACCTGCGTGTGAGAAAGACTATCATGAGTCTGTTCTCTAAAAGCAGTACAGTAATTTGGCACAAGCATTGTCCTGGGGATGAAATTCCCTGCTGTCATTTCAGGAAACATGACAGAAATATTGAGGATCCCAGAGGCACTTTATGAAAAGGTGACTCTCTGAGGCCGTGGCCTTTACTACAGATCTCACTTTCTGTTCATAAGGGGACAAATAAACAGAATCCCTCCTAACTGATTCTAGAGATGAAATACAAGGTATAAGAAAACAGAATCAGTGCAAACATCAAAGTCAAGACAGCCGAGTTCAATTTATGTCTCTCATTCTAATGTAAGACACCAGGTTGAAATGGATCTGGGTAGATTGACCAGGTTTAAGATCAGGGGGAAAATACATTCTTGCACCAGAATGAACACTTCTTTAGAATAATTCTTTCAGTGACATGGAAACATCTTTTTTGGGTGGTTTTATTCAAATTATTGCTAAATTCTTAATAAATGTGAATCTCTACTACCAATATTTAATCAATTGACAAAAGTAGCAGCAATTACTGAAACTATCAATACAATGGGAGGACAGGAGGTGCAAAATCCATTACTTCAAATCTGCATTTCTCCTACATGCCATCTACTAAGATATTGTCACATCAAGGTTGGACACTTAGTAAAGGATCTTATCTTTGCACTTTAAAAATTCCACAAGACAGAATACAGCCTTGGTGCAATGGCATTCCATAGAGTTCATAGACCCAAGGAATCTTGTGCTGAGCTGAAGGATTCTGTGAACAGTTGCCATGATGGCACTGTCTTTTTCAAAGACCCACTTGCCTCTTCAGAAGAACAACAGGAATGGGCAGAACTTGTCTTTTATATTTAATTATTTATTTATTTTTATTTATATATATATTTATTTTTATTTATTTATTTTAGAATGAAAGGAAGGAAGAAAGAGTGTAAGACATACATACAGACATAAACATACACATTCTCATTACAGATGGTTGTGAGCTGCCATGTGGTTGCTGGGAATTGAACTCAGGGCTTCTGAAAGAACAGCCAGTGCTCCTAACCTCTAGCCCCTTGCTGCCACTTTTTAAGCACATTATAAACAATAGAAGACATGAAGACTGAGGCTCACAGTTGAAGTGACTATGGCCAGCTTAAACATGAGAACATGGCTCTGCCATGCTTTTCCCAGTCCTTCTGTGTAGTCGGAGGCTGCTCATTCCTTTCCAGCAGTCCAGACTTCTAAAATAATCACACAGAAATCTGTATCATTTTCAATACTGTTTGCCCAAGAGCTTAAGAATATTTGTGGCTAACTCTTATGTCTGAAATTAGCCCATTTCTATTAATCTGTGTATCACCACATGCTGTGGTTTACTGGCAAGGTTCTGGTGTGTTTGTCCCCTGTGGGTGACAGCATTGTCTTCTCCGTGACTCTGCCTACTTTCTTTATATATCTCTTTCAGCTTGGCTTTACTCTCTAAAGCCATTGGCCAAAACAGCATCTTTATTAACCAATGGCAATAAAACATATTCACAGCATACATCACTTCCCACATCACCTCCTCTTTTCTATCTAAATAAACAGGAAGTTTTTAACTTTAGCATAGTAAAAGTGTATATATAACAAAACAGGTATCAAGCAAGAATTATAGTTACAATATTTATATCTACTTTATCTTTATTATAACTAACAAAATTATAACTATCTATTCTTCAACTACATCAAAGAACTCAGAATAATATATTACCTTAGTAAATAGGAGGTACATTGTATGTATCTTCCAAAACCCTTGAATTGACAAAGATATCTTCTTGCTGCCTGGATAGTCACTCAAAGTTCTTCTGCAACATTGGAGCATCCATCTTCAGCCTATAGTCCCATAGTATCTGGCAGACATTTCCAGAAAGCAGGAAATTTCAAAAACAGTTGTTCCTATATCGGCAGTTTGTCAGTCACTTTCGTGTCCTGCAGAATGTCTGGCATATTGTATCATGAAGCAGGAACCCCGAAAGACTATCACTTTAGGCAGCTTCATCACTCATTTCTCTGTGGGTCTTGCAAGTCCAGTCAAGCAGTTCAGGCAAGAGCAGTTTCCTGCTCAAATGGCTAACAAACTCCATGAGGATCTTCTTCAACGCCCTTCTTCCTCTTGAAGTAATTGGTTAGTGTTGCCAAGAATAGATGTGTCCCATGTCATGAAAAGTCCTAAGTTTTTTAAAACATTTAAATGCCATATTCTGTTAGTCTTTGAAATATTTGAGGAATACCTATCTAACTGAAATATATCTCTATCTATTCAACTGATCCCTTTATTTGTTTCTGTATTATCATCCCATTGAGCTTTAACCCCCTCTATCCCTTCTCTCAGCAAGAACCAAATTCATTTTAATATAAAATGTATTGGAGTGACTTAATACTTACCAAGTTTAGACTGAAGTTACGAATCTGCATCATTATGCTACAATATTTTACAGAAGTATATTCTAAATTAAAGTTATTTTATATAAATTTACTTTTATCCTTTCCGAATTTCATTACATGAATTTTTTTCAACCTTTGTTTCATCGACAGAAGCTGAAATATTATTGTTCATCAACCAATAAAAGCAACACATATACAGAAGGACATCCCACATAAACCAGCTTCAAAGAACACTGGATTATTTGGATAAATTACATATATACAATAATTTCATATACTTAGCTATTTTAGTCAAATTTTCTCTAGTTTAATGTTATTAAAAGGAAGAGTTGGAAAGATGGTTAATTGTTAAGAGGTCTTACTACTACGCCAGAGGTTCTGAACTGTATCCCTAGTACCTATGTCTAGTTCCTCACAATACCAGATCTAGAGTATATGACACATTCTTCTAGCTTCTGAAACATCTGGACACATGCAAATAAAATTGCATATTTAGACATAAATATAAATTAAAAATATTTAGGTTATAAGAATAAAACTATAACCCTATTTTCCCACTTAGTTTCAATTGTTATTTAACTCAGCATAGAAATAATGTAATTTAGGACATTTTTGTATATTTTATCATTGTTAAAATGCTCATATTTGTCATAACTCTATCACTGGAATCCATTATACTGAAAAATATTCCCCATTCTGCTTTTGTGTCACACACACAAACATACACACACACACACGTACACACACATATATCCACATCATTTACATGATTTTTTAATCTATAAATGGTTTGTAACTCCAAAATGTATTTAAAATATATAGTTTTAAGAGAGAAGTAATAAATGTTATATGTATAAGGTGACTATATTATAAAAGAACACAAAGCTTTTTAGAGAAATAATGATTAAAATACTCATAATCAAGAAGTAACATGAAAATTTGAATTTATTTTATATATGACTTTATGCTTTTTGAAAATTAAGTTTATATGAAGAAAAAGCTATTGACCCAGAATAGTTAAGGAAAACAAAATTTACATGTGTATTTATATGAGTTTAAGATAACAATTCAAAGCTTTCCAACACTTATTTCAAGAAAAGGTCAGCTATGTTGTTTAAAAATCAAAACAAAACAAAACACCAAATTAGAAGCTTGAGACAATAAAATTCTTTTCTTTTTTATTTGATATTTTGTGAAGTTATTTTCCTGAATACCTCCCATATCTTCCCCTTCCTCTCTCTAAAATTCATAGGCTCTTTTGAAGTAATTATTTAAAGAGAGGTTGTGTGTTTGATACCAATGGAGAAGAGGATTTCACTAAGACAGTGAAGTGTTTTCTAACCCTAATAAAGTGATTTTGTAAAACAAAGATACAGTGCATCATAAAACACATTGTTGGATTTGCCCAAATCTAATTAAATAGTGATAAATGTTTTAACATGAAAACGTGCATCCTAGATTAGGAAGAGCAAATATTCTATTTACCTGTTTCTATTCTGACTTCTATTTTAAAAATATGGTGAAATTAATATATTCAGATAAATTATTTCTAGAAAAGAACCAGAAATTTAAAGAGAACAAAGTTTAAGTTAATTACTTTTTATAAATTATGTGTATTCCTTTGGTTAATAAAAATGAATAAATAGCAAATTTTTAAATAAATAAAAAAGTAATTACTTTTAATATCACTATTGCTACTATGACATATTCAGCTAAAGGTTTATAGTAAAATTGAGATATTTGTTATCAGCATTATCTTCCTCAAGTCTATAATTCTTAAGTATAGATCACTAATACTTTTAATATAATCCTATTGTTACTGATGAGACAGAGATTTGTTCTCTGCAGTTGGTTGGCTCAGAAATCATTATGCAGATGAAGCTGGCCATGAACTTGCAAAGGTCACTGTGCCTCTCTGTAATGACTTCTGGAATTACAGGGCATACTACTACACTCAGTATTTTCTTTAATATTTTTAATATAACATATTTTAGAAACTTTGTGTGTGGGTAGGGTGTGTGGGTGTATATGTGTGTGGAGGTGTGTGGTGTGTGTGTGTGTGTGTGTGTGTGTGTGTGTGTGTGTGTGTGTGTGTGTGAGATCTGTCTTGGGAATAGTGATGATGTGAAGACATTTGGAAATAATACCACTGAAATAATAGGAATGTCATTATATAAATTAGTACTAAGTCATGTTACAGTTCCTGATTATTATTATAGGGTGTAGTACTTTGTCTGAGGTATTGAACTATTCAACAGAGAACCAAAATATGCCATAAGAGATTATCAAGGACTCTGTTTCTATCAAACCCTTAAGAAGACTGGAATCTAAGAATATATTTCTTAACCTATCAGCCATGGTTCAATAATTTAATTTAGTCTGTTTATGTACACTGAGATGATCACTAGATTCAAAATCCAGTGGGAATGGAGATGAGTGAAGAGATCATTAGAAATTCAAACAAACAATTGGTGGGAGCTGCAAATTTCAAAGATATAAAGGTGACATAATTTCTGTAGAAAATATTGTGTATATTTCAGCAGATTTTGGTCATCACTGGGAAAATTTATAGCACTGTCCAAATACCCTAAGCTTATATGAGAAACAAAAACTGTAACAGAAAATTGTATTATGCAGAACTGAAGTTGCTTGTCTAACCTGGACATTTATTAGTGGGGTAATTTTACCTCTTGAGAATAATATTAGCTGATTTTTGTTTCCAATAAAGAAAACTGATTTGTTCTTCATCTCTTTATTTACTAATTGATTTTATGTTTATCTTTTTATTTTCTTCAGAATGAATCAATGTAATGGTGAGAAGAAAGGTATACATTCAAAAGAAGCACCTACATGACCAGTCATATTCACTAGTGGTAGAAGCAAGTCACTCAGTATGACATTCTTTGAGTCATCTCTCTCTAATGCATGTATGCATATGATATTGGGGTTGAAATATAGAGCCTCACATGCAGGGAAGCACTCTGCAACTACGTTGTGCCTCTGCTTTTTGGATTTTTTTTGTATTTTTGTACCAGATTTTCAATAAGTTCTTTAGGCTGACTTGGTCTCATTTTCTAAGTCAGAAAAAGACTTGAACTTTGATCCTCCTTTCTCAGTCTTGAAAATAGTTAAGATTACATGCTTTCACCACAAGGCCCAGTTACACAATCTAGGTCATATATCTGAGCTTGCTGGCTCAATAGTATTATGAGTTAAGCTTAGTGGATTTTCTTTGGTTAAAGTTTATTGTGAGGGGAGAAAGCAGATATAAAGCAGGAGAAAAAATGGAGGGAATGGATAAAAAAGCATGGTGATTGGAATGAATATGTGTATAGTAAAATGATGCATATATATGCAAAAGCTATATGAAACCCTTGTTTTTATAAACTAATTTAAAATAATCAAGAATAACTCTACAGCTAGAGGACTTTGTGTTATAAAACCTCCTAGTGCAACTATAGGCAGTAGTAAAATGTATAGAACTAAAAGTAGAAAGAATTATTATTCGGTCTAAGAATCATAAATATAACTATGGGTGTATGGGAACACCAATCTCTTGGGCACCAGATGATGCGAGAATCCACAGAAGTCTCTTTATTAAGGGGTTAAATGGAAATAACACACTCATGAATACAGAATGAAGTACCACTGCCCCTTCATTATCCAGGGAAGGCTGAAGAAAGCTCTGGGGCCGATTACCAAGCCAGGACACCAGGAATCCTTCCATGTCCATGAGAGTGGGCAACCCCTGTCTTCAGTTCTTATCTGTTTATGTACCCAGAGCAGACCATGCCCAAAGTGATAGTCACCCCAATATCTTTGGTTAAACTGACGAAGTTCCCATAACATATAGGCATGAAATATGATTCCTAGTGTGACTCAATAGGGAACTGAGCAAAGCTTTATGATTTTTACTATCATAAATGGGTACTGTGTCATTTCTAATTAAGGTCATACATTGAAATAAAACAGACAGAACTCCAATAATTTAGTAGAATAACATAAAATGAACTTCTCCTTATCAATGCTTTTACTGAGATACATGGATATTGTGGAGGCCCAGTTTTAGATCTGTTCCATCTTGACTGAAGGTCAGAGAGTTCAAATCTCCTCAAGCATGAACAACAGGATCTTTGACCAATGGTATGACAACTGGACATTTTGCTCCTCAAAAGCCATGTTTGACTTAGAGTGTGGTTACCAGGTGTTTTTGAGGTGTACGGGGGTAATTACACTAGTTTGTTCTTTGTACCAGGGAAGTCTTGTGCCCTCCCCTTTAGATTGGAGTATATAAGTACTGTAAGCAATAAATGTGAGATTTTTTGTTACAGTATTCACTGGAAGCCCTCCTGACTCAATCATCTGTCTTTCATCTATTTGTTTCCTCAATCAACCCTCTGCTTTTCATGAACATATGGACCAGTCAAGCTGGACCAGACAGGATATGAATTCTATTAGGTGATAAAAATCAAGCAATCCAACAGTGTTTACATGTTTGGACAGCTGGATTGGGAAATTAGGATGGATTTAGACATAGTACAAAGTTTATCCAATGATTTTTCTTACCTGGAACTTTCTCTTTAAAGTATAACCTCTCCTTCTCAAGTGCCTTCTGAGAATAGTCATTTCTAACTCAATATAGGTGGAATCAGATAGCAGTCATTGAAAAGGGACTGTGAATTCACTCAGCATTGTTTTTTACTTAATAGGCACATGTTATTTACAAGAGACTCTAACACTTGTAGTCACCCTAGACACATTTTTTTCCACAAGGGGAATCACCTTATTAAAATATGGGGAATCTTTAGGGATGGGTGGAAAGAAAGAAACACAGGGAAAGATTAGTACTTTAGTTGCCATAATTAAATACTCTCTCCTTGAAAACTCTAATTATAATAAATGCCCAATTTTGGCCAGTGAACCATAATATTTATGCAGAGTGCCTAGATCAGCTCCACCCAGGCTCCCTGCTTGTTGGTTCAGTCACCGTGAGCCAATAAGTGAGCAGGAAAGTTAGTTCTGTATATTTTCGTGGGTGTCCTTGACTATTCTGACTCCTACCATCCTTTCTTTCCCTCTTCTGCACGATTCTGAGACCTCTGTGTAAAGTTTAAACCTGGGTCTACATCTGTTTCCATTAGTTGCTGATTGAAGCCTCTCTGATGACAACTGGACTAGGCACCAAACTATGAGTATAGCATAAAATCATTAGTCATTGCTTCACTGACTTTTTCCCTCTTGTCATGTTTGCTTCTATTCTAGATCTCTGAATCATCTGGCCTATTGGTTCTGGTGCTCCATGAGATGCCAGTTTCAGATGTGGGGTTACTCTCCTAGAAAGTGTTTTAGGCTAGATTGGTAATTGGTTGGCCATTCCCTCCATCTCTGGGCAACCTTTGCCCCAGCACATCCCATAGGCACGACAGACTAGTTTGAAGGTTATATGGCTGGGTTGGTATCCAAATGGCTCCACCTGAAGTCTTGTCTGGTCACAGGGGATGACTAGTTTAGCCTACATTTCCACTATTACAAGGAGTCATGGCTGTGGTCATCTTTGGAGATTCTGAGAAGATTCCCTTGCACTATGTTTTTACACAACCCTGAAGTGCTCTCCTTTCCAGTAGTCTCTTTCACTATTCTTCTCCTCTGTAGCCCCAACCTGATTATACATGTTCCCATCTTCACCCACTCATAATCCACTCATGAAATCTCTTCTATTTCTCCCTCCTAGGGAGATCTTGCCTTACCCCCATAACACACCTTGTTACCTTGTCTCTCTGGATCTGTGGATTGTAGCATAGTTAACCTTTGTTTACAGTGAATACTTTCTATATGTACCCATTTTTGGCATGCCATACTCTGGCTAGGGAAATTACTGTAGCTCACAAACAAAGTCACAGAAGAAACAATGCAAACATTAGAAAATAAATGGGTGGCAAACACAAATCTAAGGGGATTTTAATAAAAATCCTTATTGATGAGAAAGCATGGGTTTATTTAAAAATATTTGAAGATTCCCTAAATTCTTGCAAAACTTAGATTCAGGATAAACTAATTGGCATACAAAAGAAAATAGAAGAGCATACTCATGAGAATCATGAGATTCATATTAGATTTGAAGGACGTAGCATAATACCAAAATACACAAATATTGAAATAAGACTTTTGAAGTTGTGTCCTCTCCAGCATGTTTAGGATATCCAATAATCAGATAACTCTCATGAATCATATCATTGAGTGCTGCGTAATTTTTCTTTTTGGAGCTTCAAAATGCTTTCATGGAAAGGAATGTTCTTATGGCAGGTGCACTTTCAGTGCACAATTTTACACTGAAATAAATCAACTATGGATCTATGCTAACAAACCTGTGTACTTGAAAATTATGCAGCTGAATGTGTTACATAATTTTCCTTTGAACTCACCTAGTCAATATCTTCCTGACAGAATCTCAACAACTGCTACAGATTCAACTCTCACTGATTTTCTCCAGTTTTCTAGCTATAGAAAAGACTTCTTCAGTAGTTAATGAAATCAGCTTGCTTTTAATGTTTTCCACCACATGGTTCCAAAACAGCTTTAAAGGTGTGTTTATTGTGAATTAAAATGTTGGAAAAGAAAACCAAACAATTCAAATTTAGCCATGTGTTTCTGAGCAATGAGAACCCATCTTGAGAATACAAGAGAAATCTGGGGATTTCTCTTTGTACCATCAAGATCGAGTGCACTTACTTATACAAATGCTTTAGGTAAGTATTAGAGGTAGATATTCAACCTGCAGCAGTCAAGAGATTGACACAAGAGTCTTCTCCCAGTATATGGGTCATACTTGTAATTCTTTTAATAGTAAGAAAAATACATTCTATACTAGTAATTAAATAAACTTATAAATGTATAAAACAGAAGAAATCATTTTTGATCACTAATGAACGGCTGAACATTTATTTTACTTTAATATATTTTATTTTGAGATGGGGTCTCATTCAGCCCAGGTTGATCTTGTGAAAGAAGACCTGTAATTCTCATAATCTTGCTTCCACTATCCAAATATGGGTACTGTAGTTATGCAACAACATAGTATATGGATGTTGCTACAGTTATATGTACCTAAAAAAGCAGTATATTTGTTCAGAATACATGAAAACAAAAACATAAGAAATATGCATAAGGAGGCATTACACAAGCTATGACTTCACTAGATAATCATGATGAAGAAACAAGTTACAGAAGATTGCTAAACTAATTGAGAAGGAAAGCAACTGCTACCAGTTCAAGAAAAGCAGTTTCTCACTCTGTGTCCCTTTTCTTTCCTTTTAATTTTTTAGAAACTACATCAGTAGGTTGCCTTTTTGTCTTAATGACTGTGTCTTTTGCTTTACAGAAGCTTCTCAGTTTCAGGAGGTCCCATTTATTCATTGTTGCTCTTATTGTCTGAGCCCTTGGGGTTTTACATAAGAACTGGTCACCAGTGCCCACGTGCTGCAGGCTACTTCCCACTTTTTCTTCTACCAGGTTCAGTGTGGTTAGATTTA
>PVIU01008228.1:0-84603 GCA_004026605.1 Ondatra zibethicus | reverse complement strand
CACTCTGAAACTGTGAGCCCCAGATTAAACATTGCCTTGGTCATAGAAAAGCAACTAAGACAGTCACTTGTCTCAAACATTTTTATTTCTACACTTCATTAGTCAGTCAAAAGACTTTTAATGTGCACCCATTATACTAAAGTTTGAGTTTTTTCTACCATGAACATTTGCCAAAAGAAAAATGGTAAAGAGCCTTGTTCATGCACCTGGAGCCCAGACTTTTAGGCTCCATCCTTTGTGTTTGTATCTCTGGGTGTGTGCTTTGTGCAAGCCTCTAGTTCATCCAGTAGGGAAGTGGTTGGTGGTAAAATATGCTCAGTCTCCAGGGTTTTGAAGGAAGAGGGTTTGCTTTTCCAACCAAAGAGAGCATGGGCTGCATACAATGGTGTTGACATGCATCTGCCCATACAATGGTGTGGACATGCATCTGCCTGCCTTTAGCTTGTGCAGTTTCCTTCAGGTGTTTGTCTCATGCATGCAGAAGGGTAATTCTATTTAAAGATGGCAGGTCTTCATTCCAGGTTTAAGAGGGAAATGTGGGTAATCACCAAGCAAATCCACTTCCATCTTCTGGAAATAATATTCTTTCCTTTCTGCCTCTATGATTAGAGCTAGAACCCAAATCCACCCTCTGAGGAGTTGAGACAATGCATTTGCCATGAGTTCCTGTGGGAGCTTTCTTCCCACCATGAGCTCCAGGATCTATTTTTCTCTCAAGAATATTCTAACGCTGAGTATGGAGAACATGGTAGCTGATTCTACCAAGCTATAAGTACACAGAGACTTTGCCTGACTTAGATCCATCTCCTCCAGTTCTACCATCCAAATCCTCCCTTCCAGGAGACAAGACCTGATCTGGCCATTCAGCTAGGCTCTCTAGGATACCTGGCCACCTTTGTCCCTTATACTTTAGTGTCCCCTATATATGACTGAGTCATCTTTTTCACGCTTGCGTTCATTGGTGGTTCTCCCCACTTTGATAAATAACCTACTTCATTCCCAATCTTTCAAGCTATTCTACTCTCTGATCTTTTTTGGTCTTTTGCAGCAGTTGGAAGATTCACAACGTGGTGTGGTTTTGCGCCGTGCACAGGATAGAAGAGAACAGGGGAGTAGGCGCTGAGCTTACCTTCCTCAGAATATGGCTCAGTACTAGACAGGGGGGTCTTTGTCTTTGACTTGGGGCTTATAGGGAACTATGTGAGAACCAGATCTGGAAGTTGGGGAAACACAATTAAATAGGAGACAAGCAGAAAGGCTGCTGACACCCTGAGGTAGGAAATGCTCTTTGAGTGCCTTTCAGGTTACTGCACTATGGATCATAGCTAATTTTCATTTTAAAAATGTGTAGTGGCTAGTGAAGATGTGTCAACACTCTCTTTGTTAATTGTAGTTACAAGTTGTTGCTAACTAGAATGAAAACATCAGAGCATTGTAAACTTTTCCTTGCTCAGAAGACTACAGTGTCTTCTTGTGATAAAGCTCTAGAAATAGAGGTCCTCAGAATCTGCCATGCCTGTCATGATCCTACTCTCTTCCATATAGGAAACAAGATAGCACTTACCCCATTCTCTATCTGTGGGTCATGACCCCTTTGGGGGGTTGAACGACCCTTTCAAAGGGATTGACTAAGACTGAGTGTTTACATTATGATTCGCAATAGTAGCAAAATCACAGTTATGAAGTAACAGTGAAAATAACTTCATGCTTGGGGTCATCCCAACATGAGGAACTGTACTAACGGGTCACAACATTAAGAAGGTTGAGAACCACTGACATACAGGAATGTCTAACCTGGCATGGGAGTTTGCAAGGTTTTTAATAGCACAAAGAAGAACAGCAAGCAGAAACAGCAAAGGACACGTGGGCCAGGGAAGCCTACAGGAATCTTCCTTTCCTTCTTTCTGTGTTCGTGAGATCCATCATGAGTGTCTAGTATCTTGCTAGCTATCAGGACACAGAGTTGGGCAGCGCAAGATTCTTAGGCTGGGAACTCAGAGGCATAGTGAAGAAAGCTGTGTTGAGTCACTGAAAACCTGTCCGTCTAGTCTCTCAATCCATCTCTCTATCCATCTCTCTGTTTATCTTCCCATCTGCTTTCTGCCCATTAATCTACTACTTCTCAACTATTTATCTAATATTTTCAGTATTTTTATGTATAGGTGTATGTATATACATTTTAGTTTTGATCTTTACATATACATGCATTTATATACATAAGTGTTCATCTCAAATACATATTTTGTTAAATGGTCTCAAGAATATAATCACAAGAACATAAATTTAACATGATGGGAGTTTATATAGCTCTTTGATCGCAGTGTGCAGTATATTTGGTTGGCCTGTGATTCTCATGTGAGGTGTGCTGGTGTCTGTCAGATACCAAAGTGATCTCTACAGGGCCGGTTAGAACCTGCATGCCCTTGGGAAGACACACTGAGAACTCACCTGAGTCATGAGAAAGAGAGTAACTTGTTTTGCTTCCATGTCCTCATTGTAGAAAATAATTGAGTTAAAGAACCCAAATTTCTTGTTCAGTAACAGCCACTACACCTATCTCCCACACCTGTCTGGGGAGCCATGGGTTGGGTTCCTGATGGCTACAAGGGCTTGCAGAAGTTCCTCAGACTCTAGAGTGATTGGCATGGCAAAACCTTACTCCCTTTGATAAGTACATTGCTTTTTCTTACCAACCTATGACTCTGAAGAGTAGCATCCCCATGCCCTGCCTGTGTTTTCTTACCTCTCTGCTAGAATCCTGAGTAGAGGGCTGCTTCAGACAGGCAGCAGTGAACGCCTGACAGGACTTAAAGCTGAGGATGGTGTTGGGTTACTATCTATAGGAAGAAATGGTGTGTGTTAGCATCCATGGGAAGAATGCTTCCTCATTTCTCCTAATATCAGAGCGACTGCAGAATAGTAATGACGAGTCACTTAGAACTGAGCAGGGCACATGGCTGTCATCCCGCAAAGTGGTAATGTTGTGTCATGAGAGGAAACCCTGCCAGCTTCTTGTGATGTCAGGCTGAGACCCTTGGGCATTCAAACTTGGACACTTGCTAGCCCCAGGAGTGCATTTGACAAAACCCATGTTAGGATTCTAGGCTTCATGCTCATCAGGGTGACTGCCTGGGAACTGGGTCACACTGAGAAGAAAAGCACTAAATGCCCTCTTCCCCCAGTGGCAGCAGGCTTAATAACTGTCTGTGAAGGACATGTGTAAGCTTTATTGGAACGGGGCTGTTCTGTGTAAATGAGATGCTAACCTCGGGGATGTGAATTTTCTGCTCACCTTTATCTTCTTTGGTCTTAACTCTGCCATGTGGCCCTGTTGCACTCCTGCCCATAAATAATGGTTTTTGATTGCTATATATGTGGAAATGGCTGGCTGAGCTTCGGAGCCCCTGTTTGTGTCATTGGTGCCAACTCCGCCCTCTCTAGGCATACCCACATTCTCTTAGGACATCTATCTTTCCTCTTCATACATGTCCTGTGTGGAGTTGCTTTGTAATAAATGCGTAACGTGCTCATGCATGGCAAATCTACTGAAGCACAGAGAACCTTGAGCTGTGTGTGTGTGTGTGTGTGTGTGTGTGTGTGTGTGTGTGTGTGTGTGTGTGTGAGAATGGAAGGTCGTATGTCACTTAGCTGGCTAATACTCCTGTTACCATCCTTCATCACTTCCTATCACCACCCGATCTTTCAAAGTGAGGAAGAATGAAACGCTCTTCAGTAATTTAGAAAGCTTTAATGATGGTATTTCTGATTTCGCATTATTGTAGAATCCAGGGCAACTGCACACAGGTCATGAAGACTGAATGGTAGGCTATGCCAGGTAGAGAAGTTTTCGGTTAGAGATTGCAATGTATGAGAAGAACTTCCAGAGAAGTGGTGAAACAGCTTCTGCTCATTTTATAGGTCAGGAAACAAATAGGAACAATGGCTCATGCCATCTCTCACCACGAGTAAGGAGCACTTCAGTGAACTTAAATTTTAAAAAAAAAAAATAAGATTCTTTGTGGTACAGCGGGTCATCTCATTGTATGCTAATAAAACATGCAGCCACAGCTTAAATTAGTTAATTTAATAAGGTGATAACAATGGTAAATTAATAGTAATAATAAAATACTACTATTATTTTTTTTATTGATTTTTATTGAGCTCTACATTTTTATCTGCTTCCTTCCCTGCCTCTCCCCTCCCCTTCAACCCTCTCCCAAGGTCCCCATGCTCCCAATTTACTCAGGAGATCTTGTCTTTTTCTACTTCCCATGTAGATTAGATCTATGTAAGTCTCTCTTAGGGTCCTCATTGTGGTCTAGGTCCTCTGGGATTGTGATTTGTAGGCTGGTTTTCTTTGTTTTATGTTTAAAAACTACTTATGAGTGAGTACATATGATATTTGTCTTTCTGTGTCTGGGATACATCACTCAAAATGATGTTTTCTAGCTCCATCCATTTACTTGCAAATTTCAAGATGTCATTATTTTTTCTGCTTTGTAGTACCCATTGTGTAAATGTACCACATTTTCCTTATCCATTCTTTGGTCGAGGGGCATTTAGGTTGTTTCCAGGTTCTGGCTATGACAAACAATGCTGCTATGAACATTGTTGAGCACATGTCCTTGTGGCATGATTGAGCATCCTTTGGATATATACCCAAAAGTGGTATTTCTGGGTCTCGAGGAAGGTCTTTTCCTAATTTTCTGAGAAATCACCACACTGATATCCAACTGTACCAGCTTGCATTCCCACTAGCAATACAGGAGTGTTCCCTTTTCCCCACAACCTCTCCAGCATAAGTTGTCATCAGTGTTTTTGATCTTGGCCATTCTTACAAGTGTAAGATGGAATCTCAGAGTTGTTTTGATTTGCATTTCTCTGATGACTAAGGATGTTGAACATTTCCGTAAGTGTCTTTCAGCCATTTTGGATTCCTCTGTTGAGAGTTCTCTGTTTAGGTCTGTACTCCATTTTTTATTGGATTATGTGATTTTTTTTGTTGTCCAATTTCTTGAGTTCCTTGTATATTTTGGAGATCAGACCTCTGTCTGATGTGGGGTTAGCGAAGATCTTTTCCCATTCTGTAAGCTGTCATTTTGTCTTGTTGACCATGTCCTTTGCTTTACAGAAGCTTTTCGTTTTCAAGAGGTCCCATTTATTAGTTGTTTCAGTGTCTGTGCTACTGGGGTTCTATTTAGGAAGTGGTTCCCTGTGCCAATGCGTTCAAGTGTACTTCCCACTTTGTCTTCTATAAGGTTCAGTGTGGCTGGCTTTATGTTGAAGTCTTTGATCCATTTGGACTTAAGTTTTATGCGTGGTGATAGATATGGATCTATTTTCATTTTTCTACATGTTGATATCCAGTTATGCCAGCACTATTAAATATTCTTTCTTTTCTCCATTTGATATTTTTTGCTTCTTTGTCAAAAATCAGGTGTGTGGATTAATATCCTGGTCTTCAATTCAGTTCCATTGGTCTTCCTGTCTGTTTTTATGCCAATACCAGGCTGTTTTCCATACTGTAGCTGAGTTTGAAGTCAGGAATATTGATGCCTCCAGAAGATTTTTTATTGTACAGGATAAAACACTACTGTTATTTCTTAAGAACCTGGAAAGGTGTGGATCCTGCATGGCTTTGATGCCTGTGTTCAGAAGACAAATGGAGCAGTTAGAAGAGAGACCGAGAACTGCATCCTGACAAACTGGAAAAATGAATTGAGATCTTTTTGTCATCTTTTCTGGGATATTTAGGTGAAGTGTCGGCGAAAGCCTTCAGCTAGCACTGGGATCTTACAAAGACTGATGTGATCTGAACTGGGTTAGCATGTCAGGATGAGCATGGGCCATGCTCATATTCCTTCACATGTACTCAGGAAAATGAGCTTGGTAATTTAAGGCGATGGATTGATGGGTAGGTGGTGATGAATGGATAGACAGCCAGATGATAGATAGACAGACAGACAGATTAATATTGGTTGGTTGATGAGAGATAAATACTAAATGATAGCAGATTGATAGATTATAGATATATAGATGATATATAATAGATATAGATTAACAGGTGAATAGATGACAGATGGATGATAGTTAATAGGTAGGTAGGTAGATGGATAGATAGATAGATAGATAGATAGATAGATAGATAGATAGATAGATAGATAGATACTAACTACCCCACAACCTTCACCTGGCATCAGAGTCCTGCCATATACCTCCATGACACATTTTTGCCAGTAGTTTTTTTTCCCTATTTGATATTTTTCATCTATATTGCTGAATCTAATATTGAGCATTTCCCCTTAGCCCTTATACTTCTCTGATTTCCACACTTCCATTTAAGTACGGAAGATCATAAAATTCAATAGCAATAATCTCCATTTTCATGGATGTGTCTGTGACACCACTATTCAGGTGTCTTGGAGCATCCATCACGGTTACTGCCTACATCTGGGTTGGAGGCTGCTCTGTCTCTGGCAGTTTGCTTCTGAAATGCGAGGCTTTCCCTTTGGTGGGTATCACTCTTCCTTCACTTTGAGGCTATAAGGAAATTGTTCTTGAAGTTTAAAATGTGAACATTCAGGGCCACTGGGAAAGACAGTTACTGTCTTCTCTGTCTGGATGAGCTTGCCAGAGTAGATCACAGGGAACCTCTTTTGCCTGGTGGATGTGGAGTCAAATTTGGAGTTTTTATATTAACTTTTTTTCCTTCATGGTTTACTGTGCCAAATAAACTCTGTTCTGGTCTCAGGTTAGCCTGTACTTAGACCTACAGAAAGGAAGCTCTGGTTTCACCCCTGAATTGGGTCACAAATCAAAGGGAGAATATATCAACTTTCCTTCACTGCTAAGGCCTCAATAAAAGATACACTTTTAAAGCTATCAGAGTCAATAGAACTCCACAAGGATAATGAAATTGACTGTAGAGCTGAATGAGAAATGTAAAAGCCCCCCCCCAAAGAATTTTGAGCTGTTTCAAGAGCTCCGAAGCACACATTATCTATTGCAGATTTAATTTCAGTTCTGTGTGGGAACTTCCATTTCCAGTGGCTGAGTTAAGGCAGAACTAAAGGAAGGTAAGCAGGAACACTATCAGCTGTTGTAGTTAATATCAGAACCAGATCTCAGGCTTGGAGGATGCCGTTGGGGATTATAGATACTTGGGTGCCTAGACAGGAACCTCACAGATGCCCAGACCAGTGTCCTCAAGCCTGCTCATGCCTAGTCAGGACCCACACAGATTTCCCAAGAACATGATATTTGAACCTCCTAGAGCCTATCCAGGACCTGCACAGATTTTGAGGTATGGAGTTTGGGGTGATCTTTTTCTGCTCTTAAAGTCACCCAATTGGATCCTTGGCTTATGCTTCTGGAAGCCTCCTGGGAGACAGAAAACACCATTTATGTGTAGGTTGCATCATGTTTCAAAGTGTAGCCTTTAAACTATAAGAGTGCATATGGCCTTGTTATAGGTAAATTATACCTTTCTAGAAAGGCCTAGAGACTTAATAAAGGCAGTATTTAGGAAATGAACTGAGTCTGGCTATTGAACTGCTATGGTGCATTCCCTGAAGCAGGTAGTAGCAAGCCATCTTCCCAATAGGAGGTCACCTGGCCCTCCTTATCCCCATCTCTGATGGCAGGGACATCATTTTCCATCTTAGTTGATATATATTTTTTGAGTCAGGGTTATCGAACGCATGACTAAATGAAAAACAACCGTTGTGACTGACTGCTCACCCTATTCCTATGTGACTGGACAGGATGCGCTGGGAGGGTAGGGACCATAGGGATCAGCTGGGGTGGGTGACGGCAGGCTTAACTGGTTTCTGTTGGTGAGGCAGAGTTAGTGAAAGCCACGCCACAGGAAAGGCTGCCTAAGCAGGTGTCGTGCCTTTGCCGATTCGCCAGAACAATGAACGTGCATGAACATTTTATTACTGTGGCAGCCTTGGAACAAAATGTGAGTGGAAGCTGCAGAAGCCTGAGGGAAGAGCAGCAGGAGTTTGATAAGGCAGGCTCTGCTGCACTCACACGCACTCTGGTGTGCTCACCTGTGCTCACAGGCAGACACTCGTGTTTGTATCGCACTGTCAGGGCCTGGGGAGGCAGCTCAGGGTTAGAAATTGGGATTGGCATGCCTGAGACTCTGGGGGAGGGGGCATGAAAAAGAGGATGCTTTGTACAGGCTTCTTCTGAGAGAAAATGTTATTTTAAAGTCACCAAAGATAAGTGAATATTCGGCGTGGTGGAGCTGCTTTAGTGTTTCAAAGCCTGGACCACCTCAGGGATGGCGCTCCAGTCTTTATTCTAGAAACGCAAAAGGTTCAAGGAGAACTGATTATTTTAGCAGATTCCCAATGCTAATATATTGTTCGTTGTTTACTTTTAACAGAATCAAACTTTAATATTACCCTTTTTTATTTTTTTCATAGAAAATTTACATTTGAGAAAAAAATAGTCCTGCTTTTGTTTGGGCCTTGATGGCTCTGATGTTGTCTGTCACCCTCTGGGAGGCATAAGTACCTGCCATACTCATGCAAAGTGGGGGTGTGAGCACATTACATTTCTTTTTAAAATTGTTTAATTTATTTAGTTTTGAAACAATCTTTTCATTTTACACACCAATCCCAGTTTCCACACCTTCCCCTCCTCCCACTTTCCTCCCACTCCACCCCCACCCACCTCTCAGAGAGGGTAAAGCTTCCCATAGAGAGTCAACAAAGTTTGGCACATCCCTTTGAGACAGGACTAAGACCCTCCCCCCTATATCTAGACTGAGCAAGGTATCCCTCCAAAGAGATTGGGATCCAAAATGCCAGTTCAAGCACTAGGGATAAATCCTGGTCTCATGGTCAGTGGCCCCACAGAATGCCTAAGCCACAGAACTGTCACCCACATTCAGAGGGTCTAGTTGAGTTCTATGCAGGTTCCCCCATTGTCAGTCTGGATTCAGTGAGCTCCCACTAGCTTGGGTCAATTGTTTCTGTGGGTATCCCCATCATGGTCTTGACCATTTTGCTCATATTATTGCTCCTCCCTCTCTTCAACTGGACTCTGGGAGCTCAGCCCAATGCTTAACTGTGAATCTCTGCATCTGCTTCCATCAGTTGCCAGATGAAGGTTCCATTATGACAATTAAGATAGTCACCAATCTGATTACAGGGCAAGGCCAGTTCAGGCACCCTTTCTGCTATTGCTTAGGGTCTTAACTGAGGTCATCCTTGTGGATTCCTGGCATTTCCCTGATGACAGGTTTCTTACTAGCCCCTTAATGGCTCCCTCAATTTTTCCGTACTCTCCCTCTCTGTCCTTCCCGCATCTTGACCATTCTGTTCCCTCATGTTCTCCTCCTCCCTCCCATTCCCCCCTTCCTCTCCCATTCCACCCTCCCTTCTATACCCTCCCATCCCTACCCATTCCTGATTCTATCAGGATATCTTGTCTATAGGTTCTGGCTATTATGAATAATGTTGTATATACACAGCTGAGCAAATGTCCTTGTAGTATGAGTGTGCATCCTTTGGGTATATGCCCAAGAGTTGTATTGCTAGGTCTTGAGGTAGATTGATTCCCAATTGTCTGAGAAATTGTCATACTGATTTCCATAGTGACTGTGCAAGTTTGCATTCCAACCAGCAATGCAGAAGTGTTCCCCTTACTCCACATCCTCTCAGCATAAGCTATTCTTGGTGTTTTCTGACTGGCGTAAGATGGTATCTCAGAGTCATTTTGATTTGCACTTCCTTGATGGCTAAAGATGTTGAACAATTCCTTAAGTGTCTTTCAGTCATTTGAGATTCTTCTGTTGAGAATTCTCTGTTTAGATCCATTTTTTTAAATTGGATTATTTGGTAAGAGTTAAATTTTCACCAAGAATCATTTGACTTTCAGTGAAATTATAGATAACGCTTTAGCTAAACTGCCTTGTGACTATTTTTGTATCAGCATATATAAGAGCCTTGATCATTCCAGAAATAAAGCTTGCAGTTTACGTGAATTCAAGTAGTCGTAGTTCCAGTAAAGCTAGTTGTTGTCACAAATGGAACAAAGTAGCAAACAACAAAGAAACAGTGTGGCAAGGAAGACTGCTTCAGCCTTCATTTCCTTCCTGAAGGACATGCAGGCACCGTTCATGTCCCTCGGCCTCTTTTTCAAACATCTCCTTCCACTACTTCTTCAACTCCCAGTGGGAGGAGAAGAGCTGCCTTTTAAGGCAAGAAGAAAGAGGCATTGGAGACACGGGTCAGTAAACAACCATGTACCACTATCTTCTACTTTCAAAAGATTTGCCCGTTTTCTTTAAGGGTGTTCATTTGTTCTCAAAAACTTTTGAAATTTTATAAAGTGCTTTGCTATTTATCTAGGTAGGTGCTGACATTTTAACTTCATTACTTGGTAATTTATAACATGAGATCTGTGTGCAATCAAAGCTTGCAGTAGTTCCTTGGGACTGATCCTCTTGTTGCCCAGCTGGCATGGAGCATCTGGACCCAGCACAGATTGCAGAACACAGCACCATCCACTCCAGAGAATATAGGAAGTGACTGCTTCTCCCAGATGGAAGCTCTGGTAACTTGTATACTGATGTAGAACAAGAGATATAAGACATGCAAAGCTCATGGCCTGAGAAATTTTAATAAAGCTGACTTCTTTCCAATCAAACCTTATTCCATGCAAGATGCAGTAAGAGGAATTGATTTGGCGCACAGTCAGTCTTACCTAGAATCCTTTGTCATTTAATGACTCTCCAGTCCTTGGGAGAATAGACTGCATCCAGAAAAGGCAGCTCAGGGCACAGATATGGGCCATGTCATAGCAGGAGAAAGCTTTTGGAACTTAGTTTAGTGTGGGAATAAAGATACTGACATGTCATGGCAGGAAGTAGGCATTGCTCAGGTTAAAGGAGCATGAGCACAGTGTAGCACAGGGGTGCGGGTGTAGCAAGGCAGAAGGGAGTATCCCTAAGCATAGCACGGCACAAGGTGTGGATGAAGATGGATAACACATATGGAGATGCAGGCACAAGCACAGCCCAGCACAGGAATAGAGATGTGGGCCTGACTGAGCATAAGCCTCTGCTCCCTGAGGTCATCTCTCAGTGTCCGCTGGTGGCTTCTGGCCATCCTGGGAACCACAAAGACCTCCTCACTGTGTTTCTGACAGGAGGACTTACTCACCTGGAAACTCACCTACAGTCTGTAAACACTTTTACCATTATGTGCACAATGTCTTTTGATGGATTTGGGGTTTTGATCCTCTTGTAGACCTGATCTCTTAGATCTCTCCCGTGTGCCAGAGGATCAATGACTCTCATTGAGCCTCATCCCACTCTGGTACAGCTGAAGATGAAGGCTATGCAAAGACATGAGAAAGAACCAGAAATGGAGAGGTTGAGATGGCAAGAAATGGGGATGGTGACAGAGGCAGTTAAGGACAGAGGGAAAGAGAAATTTGAGCCTCGGAAATGAACCAAAGGAAGACTGGGTGGCAACAAGGGATGGTTGCGGCAGCTTGCCTTGGTGAGATGAGGACCTTGTGTGGATTACTAAACATCCTTGCTTTAAGATTCAGACATATGGAGGTTGTATTTCATTTTCAATATAATGTAATTTTGTTAATGAATAGAAATAGCTTTGGCAATTGTCATTATCGCTATGTATTTTCTAATTGGTTTGTTTCTTTGGTTGGTTGGTAGGATTTTTGAGACAGGGCCTCATGGTATACCTCTGGCTATCCAGGAACTCACTATTTAATCCAGGCTGACCTGATAGAGATCTGCCTGCCTGCTGTCTTGTGAGTGCTGGGATTAAAGGCAGGAGCCACCATATCCAGCTGTCCATGTGGCTTAAAGAGCATGCCAGTATTTTTAAAAGTTACTCTTTTCCAGTATTTAATGAAAGACCTTTAAAACTTCAAACTCATATACAGACTTTCCTCTCATCAAATATGAAAAAAAAATTCTTCACACAGTGCAAAAAAGTTCAGTCATGTTGAATTATCTCTTCAGTGATGGGGGAGATGCCGAGTGGAAATGTGTGTGAGATTTCATTGAACCTGACAACACAGTCCTTCCCTCTTTAGTGGTAGCAATCTATGCACATTCATGTGGAGGAGAGGGAGATACTGAATGGCTTCTGAAATTTCTTGTTTATTGTCTGTGTTAACTTAATGGAAAGTGTGAACCAAATTTCCACATACATCAATCAAATTCATCGTTAGTGGGAATGGTATTTGTATCTCACATCTCAAGTCTCTTAAGGTACTTAAAATTGGTCATCCATTTAGCTCACTGGTATCTTACATTTTCCCACACCCATTTGCACTCATGCCTACATACACATACACAGAAACTCATGCACATACAACACACACATAGCACAGACAGACAGACACAGGCATGCACAGATATGTACGTGCACATCAAAACACATTCTACACCTACCTACAAGCATGCACACAGCACACAGTTCTTTACTGTTCTCTTGCAATCACACTGACACTGGTCTGAACACATATCAGCATACACATTTGGGCACACATGCACAAACATATGCAGACACGAAAGCACATGTATGTCTGTTCGTGAAAACACAATGCCAGCTAAAGACTTCTGTGAAGAAAGGTTGCTAAGAGCCCCTTAACAATGTTGCTGCTTTTGCAACCCTGCAGCTGACCAGACAGAGATGTTGTTCGTAGGAGATGCTGTGCTGCAGGTCAGTATCGTAAACGTTAATCCTTAACTCAATTGCATCTTTGAATTCTAAACTTATTCCCATCAGCCATTATCCTCAAAATTGTTCATTTGTCATTGTTCAGGTGAATGGCATTAATGTAGAAAATTCAACCCATGAAGAAGTGGTAAGTCTTACATGGAGGGGAGGGGTCTATTTTTGTGTTACTTTCTTCTAAATACTTTTTCTGTTATCCTACATTTATCTGAAAGTGTTCATAGACCCCTTAGAATTGAAAAGGAGCACTTGTGTTAGCTAATTACAACACACCAGGAACCGGAAGGTCTTCACAAGCGCTGAAGAAAATGCATCAGATATTTTCCATTTTAAATTCAAGGGCATAGACATTCAGGAAGCATTTGAGTTACTGCATTGCCTAGAGTCCCACCTCAGGACAAAAAGTAGATTCTACCAGATTTCCCTCCAAGGTCTTTGTGGTACCACAAAGACTCCTCACTGTCAGGAGTCTTCAGTTTCTAACACATTGGCTCCCCAGCATCTTAGCATGTAAAATGTACATGTGGATGGGTCAACTGATAGGCACATTTGGTGGTTGCTTAAGATGATGTGGGTCAATGTTATTCATAAGAAGTTCACCCCAAGAAATGGACTCAGGTCACATTAGGTTAAAAAGGCAAGGAGGATGGAAGAGACACCTCATCCTGAAGCATCAATTCTAGTTTTGGGGCAGAAAGAGAGCCACACAGTGCAGAGAATCTGGTACCATGGTGCCTGTGTAGTAAGGGTCCTAGTTGCTGTGTGAGAGAGAGAACATTATGGAGATTCCATTAAAGCTGAATCTTGAGAAACAAGATGAAGAAGGAGGGGAGTGAGGTGCTTGTAGGGAGGGCAACATGCACAGGGCTTGAGCAGGAATGAGGTGCGAAAGCAGCAAGGAGGAGAAGCAGAGAGTTATTGAAACAGGAAGCAGGATGAGATTAGAGGAGACGCCCATTCAGGTCTCATTCTGTGTGGCTGTGAAACTCAAATTGGCTCTTAATTAGTTAGCATCCCCAATGGGCATTCTTTCTTTCATCGCTTTCCCTCAGCAGTGCTTTTTTTGGTAAGTCAACTCTTCTGAATTAAGGCAGAGTCCCCTCTCTGCCCAGAGCTGAGTTCGTGGGAAACCAGCTGAGTATTTGGAGTGATGGGCGCCCATGTGATGACCTGCTCGGCACAAGCAACTCATTTATTTATTAATCTCCTCACTCAGGGTGTAGTTATTGCTGCTTCCTGTGTGCCAGGCTAGAGGGAGGTCCACAAATGGGCAGATGTGCTTCTTGGTCGGTAGAGATGTACAGCTGGGAGTTATGATCACTCGGGGGGAACATACTCGTTATTAGATTCCAGACTTACTAATTAACAATGTTGTTTGTCTTTCTTCTGCAAAGTGTAATAGTTTAATGGTGAGAAAACATAATTGATATAAAGGCTATGCACTTTTTAACACTGGTAGTATTGTAAATAGAATTAAGAGTATTTATCCAAGAAATAATTTCTTCAGTAAATGACATGAAGATTTTATAAATATTGTTACAACAAAGAAATATTTGGCACTAATATACCTTATCAAATTTTATGTCTGCATTGTTTTGTGATACAAAGTTACAGGAGCACCATTAATTACATACGTAACCTTATTTTGTCAGGATTTTAAGTTTCGTAGAGCTGTCCCATTTGTGAAAGACATCATACATTGCACAGTTTTGCCCTGTCAATCTTACAATAAATTCGGGTTTAAGTTCTTAATGGAAAATTTTATGCTCAGAGTAAATAATCTTTCTAATGTAAATCTATCTGCAAAGTGACATGTCTGTAGAAAAGAATCTTTATCTGCTGATTTGAAAAATCTATGAATTGGGGTTGAGAAAAATTTTAAACATATAAATATGTGATTTAGGGTGCCTCTGTCATAGAGCTGTATAGTGCTACAGTAGCTGTGGGAGACAGCAAGCTGTCCACACTCTCATTGTCCAGATTCTGAGATGTGCGGCCTCTCAGAGAAAGAAAACTGATGGTTGTTATCATTCAGGCTCGAGTCCATGTTAAAGCATTGAGTTACATATGTTGCATAGTTTTTTATTTATCAGCTAAAAATAAATTTCAAAGAATTATAAAATAAAATGAGCTGCTGTTTTCCTGAAGAATGTAGAATAAATAATGAAAATCAAGCCAGAAGTTATTGAAATGGAACATGGGAAATAATGAGAAAGTTAAGAAAGAAAGGAAGAAAGAAAGGAGAAAGCTTGTGTATAGGAGCTGTCAATCATGCAGCCATGTTTCTCACTATTCCTCCAGCTATAATCAAGATAACTGGCTGCTTTAAATATCTTACAACTGCTCAGGAAGACTTGGATCCAGACACAGATGCTTTGAGGCAGCTACTAACATTGAAGAGACTCCATTCCAGTCACAGCTATGTAGTTATGGATACTACACTATGAGCAGCCTTGCTTCCAGAGACCCTGCTTCAGTCATGGCTCCTGCAGGTACCCTGCCAGGATTTAGAAGACCCTGGGACAGCCCAGCCACCCATACAGACACGTTCCAGTGACTTGCCTGTAGCTGTTCCCAGTCTGGGGTGGAAGAATCCCTCTAGAACTCATGACTGCTAAGGAGCATGTGTGATTGGATGTGTAAACAGTTATCCCCTCTCCTCTCATGGCAGCCATCCAACAGACCTTTCCTCTGCACACCGCCCCCCGTTGCTATAGCCCAGCCCCTCTGGGGTCTTCAGAATGGGTAGGCTCAGCCGAGCAGACCACACGCAGAGCAGACGGTGCTCGGGCTTCCAATAGCCCCCAGAGGGTTGATGAAGAGTTAGTTCCGAGTAATTAGAGACAGAGATTCCAGAGAGCTGAGATTGAGATTTTGGAGGGCTGAGATGATAAACCATACAGAAGTACTGATAAGAAAGGAGATGTTGAAAAGCTCACCTTAAAGAGGGCCAAGACCACAAAGAGCTGCAGGTCCTAGCACCGGAAGAGCTCTGGAGAGCACTGGGACTCAAGTCATCTGACTGCCAAGGAATTGTGACCCTGAGTCTGGAGGACTCTGACACCCTAAGCTCAGACTTGGTTGAAATGCTCTTTGTGTATCTTTGATATCAATCTGAAAAAAGGAAAAGAACCTCCAATTGACCGTTCACACTGGCCCTGTCACTCCGAGAACTGTGCTGCTGATCAGTGGTGCATTTGATTCTACCAGAGGCATTAGGGGAGGAGAAGACATATATGAGCATGTTTACCTGTGTGCAAGAGTATAATATATGTTCAACTGTGTATTGTGTAAATGCATGTGAAATATGTAGCAGATGACATGTTTTTGAAAATGCTGGGAGAAGCCAAGCCCTTGGTCATAGGTAGAATTTCCTCCTTGGATAAACCTTTTAAAAACCTTGAGGTTCAACAGATTCTATGCTCAATCCATTCTTGTTATGTAGGATACTGTCACTGAGTCAGCTGAGGATGGATGCCAACCATTTCTGTAGAACCTGTCCTAGTGACACCTAGATTAATATTTAATTGAGTAACTGGGTGTTGCCCAGCAAGATTGACTCACAAATTAAGCATTATAGACAGCTATGAATAGCCAGAGTTTGTAGTGGCGGTGTTGAAATATGCAAAGGAAAATACCCAAACTTGCAAATTGTTCCATCTTCGTCCAGTTGATCAGAAGAGGACCTGCTACTTTGAGTTGTAAAGAAAATATAAAATTATTTAAAATATAAATCCAAATATTAAAATGTACAAATGGAGCTATGTCATGTCTAATAATGATGAATACTCCAAAGGATGTCTTTTTTGATGATTAAAATTCAATTGTCCACATACATGAGTAGATTGAAATGGTGTGATGTAGTTATATGATTATTCATAGAAGTCAGACATTTGATTTTCTTGTGGCTTGAATTTGTTCACATTTTACTTGTGATCTGTTTAGGCACAGTAACTAAATCAAGCAGTAAAAATGTATCTGATTGAAAGCAACAAACCCCAGTGGATGTTAAAATTGTATCTGTTTCCCTACACGGTTAAGCATGTTGGACCCCATGCCTGCAGCAGCTAGCAGTAGCTACTAAAACAAGGATGGAACTGTAGCAAGCATGTGGTTTCTAAGTAGAGGCCTGTGTTTAAAATAAGCAAGGGTAATAAAGAAAAAAAAAAGCTAAGTGAATCCTAGAAACTAGTTATGACAAGGGTATAATCTTGGTTCTGATAGAAAATCAGTCAAGGTACTTTTTTTAATACACCTTTTTTATATTTAAACAAAAGCAGGAAAATTTCACAGTTGCAGAGGGATCTTGGAAGATTTCTTGAACCAGTGGGATGGAGGGTGACTGAATCCATGGGAAACCCAACTGAAAACACAGGGAAAGGCTGGCATATGACTGATTTCTGTTTGTTTCTTGGTTCTGTTAAGGAAGACATGAACAGACATCTGTTCACCTTAGCCATGACATACCCAAGAAATTCTTTCACCTGTCTTGTTGGTGAGCCAATGAGTTTATTTGGGTTACTTATAAGAACGTGAGTGGTTCAGGGAACACTACATCTGCCTTATGTAAGGCCCACCTCAGTATGGGCAGTGACTCCTAAATCAGATGTGCCTAACCTGCAGTCAGCTCATCCAGAGAGATCTTCTCCCCTTGCTGCTATCACAGCCTTGGAGACAGGACTTTTGAGTCATGTCTCTTTCTGAACTTGCTGGGCCTTGTAATTTTCTTTGTTTCCTGAGTCCGCGAGTTCCTTCTTCCCCAGGAGAGAATATTTTCCTTAAAAGAAATGGCTGCAAAGCAGTGTGATGTGTGGGGGTATACCTGAAAGTTAGGGAGCATCAGACAGTCTAGAACTGGTCACACAAAGAGCAACAGCAGCAAACCACTCAGCACAGAGCAGACCATAGGATGTGCAATTCTTGGCAAGACTTCTTAGCAGTGGGGAGGAGAATAAATATCTCTCTAGATGGATAGGTGGATGTTCAATAAGATTGACTACATATAGCTGGGTATGGCAATGCATGCCTTTAGGTGAATTTTTGAGTTCTAGGCCAGCCTGATCTACAGAGTGAGTTCCAGGACAGCCAGGACTACACAGAGAAACCCTGTCTCAAAAAACTAATAGATGGATAGATAAGGAGGTAGGTAGGTAGATATATAGATAGATAGATAGATAGATAGATAGATAGATAGATAGATAATATAGAGTTAAATTAGAAAATTAAATTACAAAACATTAACTTTTACAGATGCATTGAAAACTATTGTTGAGACTGCAAAGCTAAGGGAGTCAGGAAAACAAACAGATCATACAAAAGAAACAGAGACGTTCTCTGACGCTCTGGCCAATCTAACACCTCATCAAACTTAAAACCCTGGAGCATTAAATGGAAATTAGATTGCGTTTCCCTGTATGAAAAATGCATTACCTTATTTGCTCAGAAGCTCAGTACTGCCTCTTTCCTCCCTGCCAACACAAATTTGTATACACACACACACACACACACACACACACACACACAAGCTGATACACACTTGCTCCCATGCACTCCCATGATCACATGAAACTCTGAAGATAGTAGTTCCAAAATGTTATTAATTTAAGGACAGGGTGAGTTTCAGGGTAACAGACCCTTGGCTGAGAGCCCTGGGTTCCAGTGTTTATATCAGTCAAGTCCCACAGTTTGTGTTCTTTGGCCACAGTGGTACAAGAGGAGGATGTCTCAGCTATAGCCACGTTTCGCTTGCTGTTGGACTGGGCTTCCGGGAAATATCCACTTGACTGGAAATTTGTGTTTGAAAAAAGGGCTTTGCAGAGGACTATTGCTTTGAGATGGGAAATGAAAACATCAAGTGGATGTCTGTTTTTGAAAACCAGAGCTTGGCAGTGAGTGTTTGGAAAGTGAGGGTTGCTAGGGTTAATCACCCAAGGACTTCAGGCTGCAAGAATTCACAAGTCAGCACTGACAGCAGAGGTAGCCAGGTAGACAGATGAGAAGCCAGGTACTGGAACACACAGGAAGTAACTGAACGGGAAGGAGCAGGGATCAGCCAGGTTGAAGGTGTCTGGTAGGTCAACTTACATGAGCTGAGGGTTAGGAATTCTACTTGGCTAGACTACAAATAGTGGAGAGATCTGAGAAGGGCAGACATGAGGAATTAGAGGGCAAGCTAAATTTTAATAGTGTTTTGCTGTGGACAGAAGAGTAGAAATGCCACAGGTGTGTAGGGAACACACCTTGGAGCCTGTTTCTCTGCCTCCAGGCACTTTGACGTAGTGTTATTCGGTGGGAGGAGCTCAACACGGAATGATGTTGAATGATGGAGTAGCATGGTGCAGTCTTCAGAAAGCTGACACTCTACTTAGCCGAGGCAGGTTGTCCTCTGAGAACAATGGGTCGACAGAGTGAAGCCAGACCAAGGTGTCAAGTCTGGTGGTGGGAACACAGGCACAGCTTTCACATAAGCATGGAATAAAGATCTCCATTGCAGCCTGATGAGTGAAAAGGAGTGTATGGTGTTGGATGCTAGGGGAGGCGGGAGAGGTGTCATCTTGGGAAAGAGGATGGGCTAGATGCTGGAGCATCTGTATTACTGAGAGCCTAGACGCTCACAGCCACTATTTCAGAGTAGGATGAATCTGAGGTATTTTCTTTGACTGGGTTACATAGCCAGGGTCATTTTAGTGTCTCAACTAGGGGAGGGGGAACAGAAAAGATTGAATTTAAATCAACTCAACTTAAGTTGAAATTAAATTGAAATTAATCGGCTTGGAAAGTGGAATCATTGGAGACTTTGTAGCCGGGTCACAGTGAGCATGCCCTTCACACACTCAGATGTGCAGAGTGAAGATGAGTGAGATGCTAGAAGCATGGCTTTGCATTCAGCTGTGGTCCAAGCTCGCAGGTGGCTCTCATGTCTGTAAGGCTCCAACCCTCGGTTTCTGTGCTCAAAGAGCACTGACCACTGGTGAAGGGGAGATGCTCAAATTCAGGTCAGTCCACTGGGCTCTGCCAGCAAGAATGTGGTGTGTTTATAATTAGGGTGTTGTCCAGGGAGACTCCATGGAGTTTTGTCTCTTTGGGTGATAGAATCTCCCAGACCTTGTAGCAATCTGGTCCTGTACTTGGAATGAAAGGAACAGTATCATGGATGCCCCTTCTGCCTCTTCTACAGATGTTATGAAGTCTTTGCAATACTAGGGGTAACAAATGGAAGAGACTAAAAGTTTAGTTCTCTTAGTCAGGATGTAAATTTTTTTGGTGAATACATACACACACTCATACTTACATATACACATCTCCACACATGGACTCATGCTTATGCACTTAGATCCTTGTACATACACTTACACTAACACACACTAATACACATATACCCACATTTGGACATAGCTATTTTTTAAATTAATTTACCCATTTCCCATTTTTTTCAATGGAAAAACTTCCATTGTTTGTACAAATGTAACTAAGAATTCATGGAAGCAGTTTAAGCCCAAAAGGAATCCTAGCATAGATTTTTCACAGCCAACAAAATGATCCTTTGTTGGGTGGTGGTGGCAAACGCCATTAATCCCAGCACTCAGGAGGGAGAAGCAGGTGGATCTCTGAGCTTGAAGCCAGCCTGATCTACAGAGAGACTTTTAGAACAGGCAGAGCTACAAAGAGAAATCCTGTATGAAACAACAACAAAAAAAACTAACCAACTAACAAAATAATCCTTCTTTGAAAGGTTTTCACGTTTCTATACTATAAACTGTTGAAACAAACATATATAAAAAGATTTTTTAATCACAGAAAATAACACAAACAATACTGAAAGATTTCTCATGGCAGAATTATGAGACATGACTAAATGATACCTCTGGGTAGGTAGCAGCTTTTAAACATGCAAGAAAGGTTTTGTTTTTTGTTTTTTGTTTTTTTTTAAGGATCTCTTTTCCACTTTGGAGATTTAAAGCAGGACTAACACAGGAATTTAAACAAGGAGGTGGCAAAGACGAAGAACCAAGTTTATAAAAAAGAAAATATGAGACAGGGAGGGAAGCACAGTTAATCACAGCTGTCGTTAGCTGGATTCCTGCTTTGAAGACGCAGGCAAAGCCTCTGAACCAAGCATCAGTGAGAAGACCCTAGTGACAGACCCGCTCTGCAAACCCAAATCTGGAATGTTCCTGAATCAGACATATTAGTCTAAGAAAATCCAGAAAACCATCAGCATGTGATGTTTATTGGAGACGGAGAAGGCATTTCGCCAGAGTTCAGGGCATGTATCCATGAATGTGAGAACTGAGACAACGTCGTGAATAATCTCATGGTATGTCATTCCTACATGCCACAGGTATTGGCGGATCCACTTGGATGGTCACCAGACAAATGGGGGGAACCAATGAATTTTTACAGGTAAAGCCAAATCTCCCTTGAGATCAGAGACAGGCCTTGACTATGACTGTTTCTGGGAAGATAAAATCATCTTTACATTGGCGTGAAAGGTTGAGACAGGAATGATGGTGAAAATATGCATTCTTTCACTGCATTTTAAATAATTTTGTATCTAAAATTGTGCAGTTACTCTTCTGAAACTGCCTCATGTCTATCCACACCGAGCACCTACTCATGTCCCCAGGAATCTTGGGGTCTCTACAGATCTGAGGCAACAGAGTCCTTGCTTGGGTTGTCATCAGCCTTTGCTTACAGGCAGAGTACTTGTGTCCCCTTGGAGGTGGGGCCCTTGTGAGGTGACCATAAGATCATGAGTGTACTTTCTCCACAGATGAACATATATTTCTCCTGCTGTAGGATAGCAAGTGTGGCATGGCAATCAACCCTCTCAACACGCTGAGCTCAGACTGCCAACTCCAGGATCCATACCATGAGAAGGAAATTTCTGGTGTCGGTTTGCTGTAGGTCTGGATAATCTGGGAAGGTAGCTCTAGGTAATCACATGTAGGGAATGTCCCAGCTGGTAGAGAAGCGTAGGCAAATGAAGATGTGGAATTCTTTATAAGAAGGCTTACCTGTAAGGACGTGGCTGGAAATCAGAGGTGAGAACAGCAGCCTGTACCAGTGGGCCCGGAAAGATAGGTACTGCAGTCAGAGATGGAGCTCAAAGCAACTGTCTCCAGGGAACAGAAACAATTACAAAAGGCAGCAGTGGTTGCTGCTTCCAGCTCCTGTCGGTGCAAGGCAGTGATCTGCCAAGGGAGGAAGAGCTGTAGGCCATTGAGAAGATGGCAGCATCCATGGCTAATACCATTTTTCTCTTGATCCACACACAGGCTTTGACTTAGAAGAAAAGGATTGCTAGTGAGTCGAGACCTATGTCCTGACCGTATATTATCCTGAAAGATCAGAGAAATGTGAGCAGTTTGAGATTTAAGAAGTAGCCAAATGTCTCTGCCCTTTAATTAAAATAAAGTTCTTGACTATTTCAGGCTGCGCCCTTCCATATGGCCCTTTAGCTCTCAAACAAAATCATCTATCAAGATACATATAAATGTGATCATATGTGATCACAGATTTTAGTGCTTCAAGCCACACTTCTTCTGCTGAAGGGCTCTGAAATTCATTAAAGAGTTTTAAATTTCATTTTATTTAATAATTCAACAGGGAACATACACACACACACAGAAAGAGAAAGAGGGAACAACTGGCCAAGATGCAGATCTACAGGACCATTGTAACCTGGCTATGCTGTGTGGAGTAGAGAGAGTGGTTTGAGCTGTGGCAACCTTGGTTTCACACCTCTCAACAATTCCTGTCTCTGTTCTTTGGGACTAACCTAAACTGGGCTCTCAGAACACAGGGTGTTACAGTGACTGTCCACTCAGAAGATTTTGTGTGGCCATCCCCTGCCCACTGTTAAGCATCTGGTGTTCAGAGTTAAGGCATCCTCGGGTGAGATTTACAAGGCCAGCCCTTTGCTGAAGAGAGAGGGTCAGCTACGTTGCGCATTTCTCACCCGCTCCTGGATTTCACTTGTCCAGGAAAGATGGCCATACTTCCTTAGACTGACCAAGGAACACGTGTGGATGGGTCACTTCCTGAGATACGTTCCAAGCAAGGAGGAGCATCCTCCTTGCTCAGCTCAATATATTCCTTGTTTGGTGTGAGTCCCACATCTTCTGGTCTGGACTAATGGTACTTTGAAGCCAGAGGCTAGACATTGGGGGATGTCAGGTGTGTGTGTGGGGGGGGGGTGATGTGTCCCTCTCTTTGCTGGGATTGTGTACCCTTATCTGAGCAGCAGGTAAAGAAGTGCTGTGGGATGATGGGATCAGGTTGGCTCAGCCTCACCCCTGGGTGGGACCTTGGAAAGTAGAAGGCAAACTATCCTCAGGACCACATGGCTACATGAAGAACATACACTTGAGTTGTCTGCAGCGAGGATACTGTCAACACCTGGTCACTAGTGACCATGATAAGGAGAGGGGTATCCAAAAATCCTTGACGAGAGTAGGTAGAGTGGAGGTGGGGCTTCAGCAATCCCGGTGGAAAAGAATGTGTGAGGTCACAATCCAGTAAAGGCCTAAGGACAGGGTGGGCCAGCCATGTCAAGGAGGTGGCCTAGAGCAGGCTCTGTTCAGCACAGGAAATCTGGTGGGTACAGAGTGTCTGGTCTGTTTTTAGAAGGTCTGGCAAACTCAAGATCTGGTCAGCTCAGAGGGTGTGTGTGGACAGATGAAGCTGAACAGGCAGCCGTGACCATGAAGGGCATAGAAGAATGTTGGTGCTAGGGGCCAGAGAACCTTCCTCTGTGTCTCTTCACACTTGGGTCCATTCCCCTGCTCCACTAAGAGTTTACACCAACATTCCATACCATAGCTGTCCAAGCAAGAACTGCTGAGGGTGATGTATAAAGACATTGGAGAGCAGAGAGAACACTGAGTTTTGTCAGGAGTGCATAGTGGCAAAGTTCCAAGGAGACATTGAAGAGCCTGGGAGGGTGAAACTTCATGTTCGCATATGCGATGGGGCCCCGATCAGTCCTAATAACTAGATTTGTAGCATGTAGACCAGTAGTGTTTTAATAAAATCCACTTTAACAATAGATACACAGTGTACAAAGCTGACTCTAGATTCCCTCAGGAGAGAAACGGACATGAGATGTGTGACTCTTGCGAATAATTTCAGATTTTAATGGAGACTTTCACATCAGAGTTAATGATGCCTATCATTTTCCCGAGTTAAGGTGATATTTGCCCTTTGAAATTAAGTAAGTCACACAGCTGGTGTGACTTTTGCCAGTGTCTGACATTCGGCTATTTGTACCAGCAAATTGAGTTCTTGTGCATGGGATCTTACTTTGTGGTAGGTTGAACCATTGGTCATGTGGGCAGCCTTGCCTCGTGAATAAATGAGGATGCTTTGGTGTCCACGCTTTCATGGATGAGGCACAAATGCTTTGTACTCTTAGCTCTACCTAGCCAATTGTCTTTATTCCACGTTGGTCTAACAGAGTGTCCATGTCTCAGAAGAAACTCTGAAATGAGTCCTTAGAGAGCAGGAATTTTTCACTTACGTCTGGTTCTTCTGTGATGGCGAAGTGCTGTTCTCGCCCTCTGAACAGGTGCACCTTCTGAGAAACGCTGGCGATGACGTCACCATCACTGTTGAGTATCTCAGGGAAGCGCCCTCCTTTCTGAAGCTCCCATTAGGTAAGTGGAAAGGGGAGAGATTTTTAGGGTGTTATGGGGTTCTCTTCCTTCCTACATTATTTATCCACATGTCTTAGCACAGCGGGAAGAAATTATTTCCCAAGCACACACTCAGAGAGAAGATTGATTTAGACAGAAGAACACAACAGGGTCCTAAGGCACTCCAGACATCATAATCAGAAACAACCCTTCCTTCACATGAAGTCCCTGCTATTGTGTTTGCAAACACAGCACACACTAACATGTTCTCACATACACACACTAACATACATTCATGCACACACTCACACATATAACATACTCACATGCACACACTGACATATACATGCACACACAGTTACCTACACACATGTTCATGTGCATCTATGTAGAGTAGTATAATATCTAGATTGACCTCATATTAAGTATTCAGTCCTTAATAAGTAAGAATCGCTAGGGCAATGTGTAAAGACATTGGAGAGCAGAGAGAACACTGAGTTTTGTCAGGAGTACACAGTGCCGAAGGTCTACGGAGATAGTCCATGAGCCTGGGATGGTGAAACTTCACAGTCACATACGCGATGGGGCCCCATCAGTCCTCTCATGCTAATCCATGCTTCAGAGTACCCGCCATGATGGGGCAAAGCTTGTGATACTCTACTGTACTTGATCCAGCCAGACTGTGACAAATATACAGCCTAGGAAAGCACTCCACTGTCCATTGTTTGTGTCTATAACTTACTGTCCAGAGCCATCACATTTAACAGAAGCCTGCCCTTATTTTGGATATCAGTGGGCCCTCTCCTGGAAGCTGTCTTCTACTTCTAGTAAAAATCTGCAGTGCAGGGCTCAGCCTCCGTAGAGCTAACTTTCTGCAGCTGCAAGTCCAGGAACAGCTGACAGCCGCAGGAGCCTGCCTTCCTTTGCTGTCCTGACTGACTCTTTTCTCCATCCTCTTCCTGCAAGAAAGAGTGGCTTTCTCCCTGGTCCATCCTGCATGCTCACCCTCCTTCTCGCCCATCATTGTAACCCTTTTGTTATTGTCTCCCTTATTTACTGTGTAAGTGGCCTGGGTGCTACTGGGTGCTGAGACCTGCTCAGCTGGACTCTGACCGTGCATCCATTTCATGCTCTGTCATAAGAGTCATTAGATTCAGACCTTCCTTCTATCCTCTTCTCTCTGGGACCTTTGAGCCTGCCATGTCCAAGAGACCACAGGGAGTGATTGTGATATTCACTCTTAGAGTAATTGTGCAGACACGTAGATAAGAATGGCTACCTGAGAGTAACTGGTACCCTATGTGCAGACAGCTAGATAAAAGTGTCTACCTGCCCTGTGCTCCTGGGACCACATCTCTGTGAAATGGAGGGAGAGCAATAGGTGGTAAGTTCTTGAAAAGCCAAGGATGACATGGAAGGGTTTCATGTATAGGTGGAAAGATCCCAGCGTAAGAAAAGTCGATATCAAAACCAGGTCAAAGACGAGAAGGCAGTGACGGTTGTCTTTGTGGAATTCACAAGGGATGCTAAGAATGCTCCTATGGGCACAGAGACAGGGATGTGGTGATGTCATGATCAATCACTCAGAGATACCGGTTGACTCCAGCTTCCCTGTGTTACCACACGTCAGGATGAGTGCTCTTCTACAAGTCACTTAGATGGTGTGGGAAGGACATGAGGGGGTGCTGCAAGACTTAATATTCTATCAGTGTACCAGGGAGGTCTGAAATGGAAGAAATAATGGTGTTAAATGAGGGGAGGAGAGAGAGACACATAAACGGAATAAGAACACAGTAGATTAAATAAAAGAAGACAGATATAGAAAATGAGGAGAGAGTAATAAATAATACTTTTCAACATTTTCTCTTCTTGACCAGTTCTCCCAACTCAGAGTGAGGTCAAGAGCAGGTCTTGGTAGTTGGAAAAGCTGAGTCAGGAAACGTGGCCCATTGACTGCAGACCGAGGGTCTGTAATAGGGTATGAAGTGGAAGTACGGCCAGCAGAGTGGAGTACAAGAACAAGCAGTTCCCATGGTGACACATGCGTCATCAAGGAAAGAAAATGTCTGCCCTCTCTGGAATTCTAGGCACGGTGGGGCAGTTAAAGAAGAGGCATATGCTTCTCAGTGCCCTATGGCTATGGTAAAACACTGGAGAGAATAACCCTATGGAGGAGTTCTACTTTGTCTGATGGTGGTTGGAGATTTCAGTTCATTGCCAGTTGACCCTGTGGCTTCAGGCCTATGGGAGCCCAGCATACCACAGCAGGGATGCATGGTGGGAATAGCTGCTTACTTTGGTGACCAGGAGGCAAAGAGAGAGACACAGCGGGACCTAGGGTGCCAAGGCCACGCCACTGGATTTCTTCCCGCTGAGTGCCACTTCTTTCTTTTTCTTTTTTGGCTAAGATTTTTTTTTTGACAAAATAAAACATAATGAAACAAAGGAAAAAAAGATATTATCTTGAAGTTGAACATGGCAACCCAATAAGGAAAAGAGTCCCAGGAGCAGATGCAAAAGTCAGAGACCCACTCGTTCACACACGTAGGAGTCCCACAGGAATACCAAGCTGAAAGCTATAGTATATATGTAGAGTGCCTGGTTACAGGCCCATGTAGTCCCCGTCTTGCTGCTCTAGGGACTGTGAGCGCATATGCACCTTGCTTGGTTAACTTAGAGGGCATTATTCTCCTGGTTTCCTCCATCCCTCTGGCTCTTACACTTTTCCCGCCTCCTCTTCCACGGAGTTCCATAAGCTCTGAGAGGAGGTATTTGATACCTTCCATTTAGACTCTCTGTGTAAGTGCCACTTCCTAACAGTGACTCTGCCTACCAGTAGACTGAGACCACGCCTTTCAGTACATGGCCTTTGAAGCCATGTATCTGAACCATATAAGAATGGTAGAAATTTCCTAATTGAAAGGGACGGGGGCTTTTAACACTGTGTACAAGGGAGTCTGTGCCAATCCCAGCTCTGTACCCCCAGGACATAGGAGATTGGTGGTAATGCTAAGCATATGTTTCCATCTTATTCTTGCAAAAGTAGACCCTCGTGTACAGCAGCCTACCTTTCCTCCAGGTGAGTGCCTGCCACCTCCTGCCTAACCGTGTGTCTCAGCCTTTGCAGTGAGATTCAAAGGGGGGATGGGTATAGCCTGGCCCAATAGACAGCAGGAATGGCATAGACAACAGGACACTTACACAGCTCTCCCCACCTTCCATCTGAGGTCAGTAACATTTCTGGGAAAAGAGAGACGGTGTTTGGTAGCTCCCAACACTGGGATGATAGGAGCCATAGAACCGATGGCTACAAGGATTTCAACATCTGTTTCTTGGAAAGGAAGGGTTATCACGGCTCTGAAGCTGGCATTTCCCTCAAAAGAGCTCTTAAAACCCAGGAACCTTCAAGTAACTTTCATTCACACACTTGACTGGAATCTGATGGTTTGGCCCATAGCTTTTGGTTGTCTAGAAACTCCAGTGCAGAGCTCAGCCATTGTGGCTAGACCCACCCTGAACTCCTGTGAGTCACATTGCTCAGGGGCAATGAAAGCTCCAGAGATAGATGCTGAGTTCTCCATTAGTTGTAGAAATGCCCATTCTCCTTGTATTTAGTTCTTTACAACCTAAAACAGTTAAATCCTAGTATCTATAAAAATTTAAACACAGGGGCCATAATCATTACATGAATCCATGCAAAATGGCCTCTGGTGAATACACATCACTGGGGTAAAATTGTTTCTGCCTGAGTAGATTCTGTTGGGGTGCTTGTTTGTCTGAAGCCACATCTGTCCCACAGAGATGATTGCCAATGTACAAAAATATACCACCAGTAAAAAAAGAAAAGTCCATTTCAGCATTTCTCAAATTGATATTAATGGGAGAATAAGTACCCAGTGAGATTGAGTGAATAGACCTGTGCATGTTTTTCAGACTCTCAGACACTTGGTGTTTTTATACGGATAGACTTTGCACATTAATGCAGTATTTCACTGTGACATACACCATCACCACTGATTAAGTTTCTTGACGCTCTACTGCTCAACAGAGGTCCTCCAGAAGCTGGCAGTTGGTTCCCATTCCCCTCCCCCAGCCACTAAAAGCCACTGCTTTCTGCCTCTGTGTCTTTGCCTTTTCTGGCAATATGTATCAATGTAGTCATTCAATTTGTGACCTTGGCTTGCTGTTGCTTCCACTTGCCATGATGCTTTCCAAGTTCACTGGTGAGGTAGCATGCCTCCGTGACAGCTGCATAACTCTGCTTTATATGGTTGTAGGGCCTTGCTCCGTCCACTCTTTAGCTAGTGAACCCTTGTTTCTATTTCTGGGCTGTTAGGAGTTCTGCTGCTGTGAACATTCATCAGCAGGCTTTGTTTGGACATCTTTGTTAAGTCTCTACCTAGAAAAGAGGATTCTGGGTCCTATGATAATGCCATGTTTAGCATCAAGCATCGTCCAGAATGCTTCCCCTCTGTGTATCTGCTGCTTTGAGTCTAATCAAAGTAGCCATAGGACTGTGGACAGATTAAAGTTCAATCCTTGACAGAAAGGATTTTAAAAGGATTCACTGCATATTTTTTTGGTTTTTTTTTAAAGAACAACTCTTTATGTAATTAATAATTGCTAATACTTGGGTTGAGGTGATACCTTAGTCAATAAAGTGCTTATCTTGAAAACATCCTCCAGGACCTACATCAAAACAGCCAGGTGTTGAAAGACACCATTGCTTCCCTAGCCTACTTCATGGGCTTCAAGCCAGTGAAAGACCCCAATTCAAAATACAAGATGGATAGTACCTAAGAAATGACAGATGAAGTGGTCCTTTGACTTCAACATGCATGTGCACACATGTACATGTAGCTCTCCATTCACTTGCACTTGCTCATAAATGAACACATTCTCCCAACACACACACACACACACACACACACACAGAGAGAGAGAGAGAGAGAGAGAGAGAGAGAGAGAGAGAGAGAGAGAGAGAGAGAGAGAGAGAACAATTACTAACATTGACCAGCTTTTAAACATGGATGTTCTGGTGGTAAACAAAGCAATATAGGAACTATTCAAATTTTTCTTTGCAAGTACAGAAGAAAGGCTGACAGTCATGAGAAATTAGCTAATAGAAATCCAATGTCTAAAAAAGACTATGAATCTTGAGTTTCTTCGCTTACTATCCATTTCTTCTTCAGACATGTGCTTATGGTGGCATTTATCATGTGTCACTCAGAGCAATAACAAGCATTACCTGGAGGATTTTTGAGGGTGTACAGGCAGTTAAAAATGTTTTCATCTTTATTGCAAATAATGACAAGTTAATTCTAGAAATAAATGAAAGACTTTGACAAGCATTGCATGGACTATCCTAAAGTGTACATGAAAATGAAAAAAGAAAGAAGAAGAAACAGGCTATATCAGGCTATGTGCTATTTGCAAAAACAACACTCTGTAATAGAAAGTAACAAAAGCCTGGGCTGGGCTAGATTCCACTGGGTAACAACTGTATGTATCTGGGGTAGTAAATGAGCAGGGAGATGCTCACTCGTCAGTATGGTTCATTCAAATCAAGGCAGAGAGTTCTTGTGTCTCCCAACACGTGTAGGGTTACGGTGAAGTGCTTTGTAATACTTGTCCTAACAGATATGACATAAGTGGGCTGGGGGCCTTGACTTGCTAGGCTCTGCATGTTGGGAGATGCAGAGGTAGACAGGAGATGAGCAGTTACCCTCAGAGCCTTCTGGTCACTAGGCACCCATATCCATGTGCCCAAGGAGCTCTGACAACTCATTTCAGTTCTAGGAACAAGATGACGTGATTGAGCACTGGCTTATAGGACAGTGCGTACCCAGTTCTCGATCCCCTTCTCACTGTCTTTTCCTGCAGGTGCCTGACAGGGAGAGGACCTGCCTTCCTGCTTCATTCTCTTAATAGCGTTGTATCCTCACCATGATTCACAGCTAGTCAGTGATAAGCCCACCGCTATGCTATCCTTGGCACCTCTGCTTGCTTTCCAAGGGCTCAGAAGGCTTAGCCTCAGGGCCATCTATCTACTCCTGGATTCTGGGGGCTTTCTTCTGTGATGTCAGATGTTCAGTTTCTCTGGGAGTCTGGTCATCGGGCAATGGTGCCTCTATGAGACATCACCACAAAAACGGTAGAACTGACATGCATGATCTGCCCACACTTATTGTCTGTGCAGAAAATAATGGGGCTGGAAGTAGTCACAGAATACAGTCTTTTTCTTAGAGTTGCCCTCGGGACCTTGAGTGAATGGCCTGAAGCCTTGGGAATGGCTCCAAGGTTCGCTTAACAATTCTTAATGAAGCTACTAGTTTAGCTTGATGAACTTGTGTGAAAGCTGGTTTCAGGGTTGTTCTTAAAGAGAGTTAAGGTTATTGGGCACCTGCTATCTCTGGACTGGGTCAAACGTGCTGAGGGTTAGCCTTTACGTGTTAGCCCTAGGAAAACCTTTCTGAGTCACATCATCTCCCATAACAGTGGGACATTTAGCTGCCAAAGGACGCAGTAGGAAAATCTACCAGTCACCCAGCCTGTTAACAGTGATGGTTACAAATGACACCACGTGTCACATTTTTTTTTACAAGTGAATCCATTGCATTTGTAAATAATACACAATGCATTTTAGCTCAGTTCTTCATAGATGATGATGGTGTTGGTGGAGGTGGTGTGGCTGATGCAGAGTTATCCCTTCTTGGCCTACATTGTCTGCATTCTCATACTGCCTGTCTGCAGCAGTGGGAGACCCCAGTGTCATTCACCAGTCAGCAGCTCTGAGGGAATATGGCCTAATAAGGGAGTAGGATGAGAAACCTTAAGGACACATGGTCCTTTTGGAGACACAGCCCTGCTCTGCATCCTGAGAGTGCATGATGACATGAGGGGCAATTGATGGCACTAGGACCATTGGTGGAGAGACCAGGTTCTAGGAAAGGAGGGGAATCCTCTGGCTAATAAAGTAGAGCAGAGAGTCATCCCCAAGTTCAGTTCCACATCCCTGAGAGGGACCTAGCAACGGACTGCTGGCTCTAGTGGTGTGCTCGGCTATCTTACATTCACATAGTCAGTCACGTATGATGTAGCTGACCACTACATCTGGAATGAACGCTTCTCATTTTGTTTCAGGGTCCCCAGGGCCATCCAGTGACCACAGCAGCAGGGCCTCATCGCCTCTCTTTGACAGTGGCCTGCACCTGAATGGACACTGCAGCCACACAGTAAGCACGTGCAATCCCCTGACCTCATAACTTGGGAACCTCAATCCCAAGGGCCCTGGGTTGAGGGCAGACCTGTCCATGATTGAGCAGAGGCACAGGCAGATGTTCTGGAAGAAGCAATGAAAACAGGAATTAGTCAGTGCTATTAAAATTTACTCCCACATAGGCTCTTTATCCTTATACCCGCTAAGGCAACTTAAACCAGTAGTTCATAATTGCATGAAAAGCAAACACCTTTCTTCATTTTGAGGTAGAAATCAAAGTAACCTCTGAGTTTCAGGCAACCTTACCAATGGGGCCTCAAGTTGTTGAGGTCTCAAGATTTCCAGAAGACTCATAGGACAGGGTAACAGTGAGAATTTATCCCCAAATTCATAGAAAATATCAAGGAAGCATAAGTGCTATATGTTTGCCCTGAGCCTCTATCCCGTGCCTCACTTGCCCTATCTATCCCTAAGATCCTAGAACTGATCTCAACCCCCAGTGTCTGCTACCCTGAGTCTGCCTCCTAGTGCTGGGATCAGCCTCCCTCTGGGCCGGTGGGCTCATTACCCACAGAGAAACAGACTCTTAGCTTCCCACAGTTGGTTTTAGAGTATATTTTATAGTAGATCCTTTTCCACCCTGGCGTTCAGGTAGAACTCAGGGGAAAAGATTCAGGTTTGTTTGTGTGATTTCACAATACCATAATTTCTCACTTTAATGGTTTTAATTGCTTTTGGTAATTTAGAATTTGGCTTCTGTAACTAATAGAGAATAAGCGGTGTGCTCACAGGTCGCATCTCCCCGTCTTGGGTCCATAGACAAACAGTACCCTCATTTTCCCAGTCTTCACTCGACTTCATAAATTAGTGTTGAGCCAGGCACGACAGCACACCTGTTCCTCCCCCTGCTTGGGAAGCGGGGGCAGAGTATCTGTTGAGCTTGAAAGTCTGAAGTCAGGCTGGGTAACGTGTTGACGTTCAGTGGAGACAAGTCAGCAGAGAAAAGCAAATGGCTCTGGTGGCTGTTGTCCTGCGGTACCCATTGAACTGTGCTGCTCCCAGAGTCAGTTCTGTATCTCCATCATGATGAGGCGCCATTTGTCTGTTCTCACAGTAGAAAACCCACGAGTGTCCACAGAGCGCTTGCACTGCGGACTATACTTCGGAGCTTGTAAGCTTTGCTTGGTGACACAGGACCTGAGAGACACTTCTTAGTCCTGCTTCCTGCAAGATGTGCCTGAAGGTAGAGAAGACACCCAGATAGGAACATGCTCTCTCTGTGTCTGGGAAGCCATGGTTGATACCCGTCTGGACACACTGGATCACAAGGGCAGGGAAGAAGTGAGCTATGGCTGACAGTGGCATGGTTATTACATTCAACCAGACAATATAACCAGGAGGTGAATAATTACCGTTGTAAAATTTACCATAACATAGTCGCTAAAGCTGAGAGAAAAATGACAAGATTGACGGAGTGGTGGCATGCCTCTTCCCTCAGATGAAGCGGGGAATCTCTGTTTTCAAAATAAGAAATATGTAAGATCTGCTATGAATAGTTCTTAAAGGGGGCTGCAGTGCCTCAGTCAAAATAACCCATCATCTCCGACATCAAGTAGTTACCTTAAATTACATACTGACAGCAGTCTTCATTACCTGGTTATTAAAAACTGCTTTCTTTAAAAAAAAAATAGTTCCTCCTAAACTGGGGAAGTCAGTGCAAACTTTGAAGTCTAGATGCTGCTCATCTCTCACTCCTATAGCTCTGCACCCTGAAAACTGTTTGTTTGTAAGTCTCTTTTTGAAGTTTAAAGTTCAGAGGTCCATATTGTATCTGTGCTGAGATCCAAACTGAAATATGACTGACTATACTTGATCTATATTTAGACCTTGCTTGGAAAAAAAGTACTTTCCTCATTTTTAAACAAATACAGAAGATGTGTATCTTTTTCCCCATAAATGAGAACTATTCATAAAAGTCATATAGGCAACAATATTCTAAGCAATTTTATTAGTTACTTTTCCCTGTACTGTGACAAAATACCTCAGAGAAGTAACTCCAAGGAGAGAAGATTTATTCAGCTTGCAGTTGCAAGGAATTTCAGCCTATCCTGATTGGAAGGCATGGAAGGGTTTGTGGTAGCCGAGCATGTGGTAGGGGCTCCTCACACAATTAAGATCAAGAAACAAAGACTAGAGGTTAGAGCCTGGGATGTAACCTTCGAAGACCTTGCTGGGGACCCCATCTCCTAAAGACCAGATCCTTTATAAACAGCCCACAGGCTAGGGACTCAGCATTTAAAGTAGAAGCCTATAGGGGACATTTCATATTCAACCTACAGCATCAATTCACATTTAAAATGACTGTAATTTTTATTTGAGGGCCATATTTTAATAAGGTAAGGATCATTTCCAAAATCTGTATTGTTTGGAGGAGTAGCACGCAGATGTCCAGACGTTCTGCCCCCCCTTCCACAGCCATTCTCTGCGTTTCTGAGTGTCCTCCAGGCATCAGAGGTGGGGGCAGCTCCCTTTAACTCCCTGAGCTTCCTGTTTCTCATCTCTACTGTAAATACACAGGTGCAATTATGTTTGAATTGATTCCAATTCCTCCAGCTGTTAAAATCACCTTCAATACCACTCTCCACTTTGCTTCCTGTTCTGACTGGTTTGCCCCAGATAATAATGGGTACTGGGATGGTGAGGAGTGTGTATGTGCTGGGGGGGGGGGCAGGTTATCTGACATAGTAATTCTAGAATGAAATTATGTTTCTTGACTTACTATTCTCTGTCCAGAAAGGGAAAAATTACAAACTCGCTGATCACAGGAATGCAGGGAGGAGCCATTAGACTTAACTCCCCTGTATCCTCACTCCTGCATAGGAAGAAAGGAGGAGGATGGTTCCTGTCCTGTACTGGAGGTTTGTGCTTGCTGTCTGTCTTGCAGCATAGGTTCCCGGAAGCACTGATTGCTAACTCAGCAGCTGGCTATCATCCAGGACAGCTTAGGGTCCGCACACTGTTTTTTGGCAGAGCTGCCACGGCATGAGTGGGCAGCTTCTGTGCCAAGCAGTTTTCTGTGCTGGCCCATGCAAAGTAACCCTTCATGGAGGCTGGCGGTAGTGACCATCTGGGAGAGAGGCCTGTGCTATGAGGAGTCTGCTCAGGGCTAGGGTCTCAGAGCAGAAGCTCACGTGGTAAAGAAGTGGGGCTCATCTTAGGAGAACCCTGCAGAGAAGGACGTGTGAATAGCCTTGCTTACATGAACAGAATGTTCTCCGAATGTCGTTTCTCTGTCATGAAATGTGAATTGTGGCAAGCACTCTCTGCTGGTGGCCCCTGGAGAGCTGCTGTGGAGTAGTCTTGGGCTTATGGCGGTTCCTGCCCAGTATAGAAACAGCAAGGAATTAAGCTTATTTTATACACTGCATTTAGAAGCAGACATCAGTTACCTTTAATAGTGTAGATACGAAGTATATTCCTCAAAACAGTCATATGTTAAAGGAAGGCACCCCAGATGCTGCATCCAGTCAATCAAAGGTGGTTTGATAATCACCTGATAAACGAATTAGTTTGCCAACAGAGCCATAATATGATGGTATCAAGTGGTGGGAGCCACTAGGTGGTACCTGGTAGTAGGCATGACTTTGAAGGGATAATCTGGTCCTGGCCCCTTCCTGTTGCATCCTCGGCTTCCAGGATGCCCTGAGGTCAGCAGCTTTCTCCCACATTCTGGTTTGAATCTGAAATAATCCTGACATGCTCAGTTGAATACCTGATCCCCAGATAGCGCCATTATTTGGGGGTAGTTATGGAACCATTTTTTACATAGCTGGCAGATACAGGTCTCTGGGGTTCTAGCTGGGTAACTGCTGGGTGCCAAGGGCCTGTTGCACCATCCTGATCTGTACTCTCAGACTGTGAACCAAAATGAGCGGCCCTCCTCTAAGCTGCCAGCTATTATTCACAGCTCTGAGGCAAGTAACTGATATTCAGCAGCACAGTATCCATTGCAGTGGAAGCCGACCTTGAACCATAAGCTCCGAAATAGCCAAAAGAAATGGCTCCTTCTTTCTCCTGGCTGTTTTAGCATATCAACAAAACAACTGACTCACCTCTCCTCTCAGCTGTGGGAAGAAACCCCAAGCATTTTTTGTGCCTCCTTAGTCTTCTGCAGCAGAGCATACTAAGAATTTACTGAGGCAGGTGGGGATGGCAGCAAATCCACCGCTCACATCATGTTTCTCTTCAGCCTAGTTTACAGTTTAAACACCTCTAAATACCTCTGAGAACATAAAAAGCAAAACAGCCCTGTGCCTTCATTAAGACCTTGACTTTGCAGTCACTCTGTGTTGTTTCTCTGTAGCGTTGGCCACAGACTACAGATGTGGTGACTCTGGATACCACTGGGCCCTGGAACCCCCCCTTCCAGGCTGCCCTCCCACCATAGTCAAAGGGTAGGCAGAGCCAGGTATCCAAGGAGCCAGGCATGGGGAGGGTCAGGCGTGCAAAGGGCCAGCATTGATGGAGTAAGATTTAACAGGACAGGTATGTACAGGGTCAGGTGTGTACAAAGCTTGGCATCCACAGGGCAAAGCATATACAAAGCCAGGACTGATGGGGCAAGAATCTAGACAGCCATCTCTTCCCTGGCAGTAAATGTTTTTGAAGTGTTTTCAAATGTAGTAGAACAAGGTTGTCCACACTCCTCAATTTTTTTTATCACCCACTATTCTCTCTTTATCAGATGCTATATCCCAGAAAATTCTAAGTCGGTATAGCTAGAGTGGGCTGTGCACACACAAAGCAAAGGATAGATACAAACTGCTGACAATACAGTAGGCATCTCCTCTGTTCCTTGCTGTGGGTTTCCCAGCCAGACCTCAGACACTGTCACCGGCACTCTTGCACAGATAGAAGATATAGCAGCAGTGGCGACTTTTCACAGAAATCTTTTTAAAATACTTTTCAGGTACTAATAAATAACAGTTCCCTCTGAGGAGAGAGTTGCCCCAGTCCCTGTGGGGATGGCACGAACCGCACACATGGAGAGCGTCTTCTGGCTTTCACTTTCAACCAGGGCTTCCCTGGGTCATCAGTTTTTCTCTGTTCTGGTCAAATATTGCTCTTTTTATTATGTTTGTGCTGTTTTGTTCTCTAAAATCACATTACCAAGGACTCGCAGCCCCAGCAGGATTCGAGAAGATGGAAATTGCAATCTGAGACCCACAGGCAAGTTTTGTCTGCTGAGCAGCCAGTATTATTTTAAATTGAACATGAAGTATCCACACAGTTAGAGACAGACTCTTGTCCTAGGTTCAGTGATTATTTATTGATCTAAGCATTCTTTAAGAACTGACACCATTCTGTGGTTATCTACAAACAACATCAAGACAGGGGAGCACCCCATAATGAGCTTTATGCAAGATACATGCACACCACACCAAAACTGTTTGGGGACATTTGTTTGCATTCAAGATGACACTTCGCATGCTCACTTCTTGGTAATCTCTACCGAGTAATGAATTGTAATTTGAGTATGGCATCAATATCCACGATCCATACCTTCAGCAAATCCTCAGGCTCTTTTCTAGTACTTTATAAAATTGATTTCATAGAAATAAACATTATACAAAGAGATGATGGGGCTCCCCTATGATTGCCGAGTGTGTTTTACCAACGTCTGAGTACGGCAGGAAGTCACAGATTGTGCTCAGGTGAAGTCAGGGCAGGACACAAGTTACTGGCAAGGTCTAGATGTCCCTGGCTTATTGTGGCTTTACCAGCCAGACTTCAGGCAGCATCACTTGGTGTTCATCTCCAAGGTGAAATTATTTTAAACGTTGTCAAGCACTGCATTTTATTCCAAAGAATGGAAGGTTGAGTTGGGATGTGTTTACAAAATGACATCAATGCTATGCTAAGGGATGCATATGCAACTCAGAAACACAGGAAGTTGGGGAGTTTTTTCTTGTAACACATCAAGGTCTAAGGGGAACAGAGGGTACTCTCTGGAGTGTCAGCCACACCAAGGCAGCATTCCGTGGTGCGGGACTAAACTGCAGTGTCGCAGTAACCCGGATCCTGAAAGCAGATTCCAGGGTCACATCCATTATCAGTAAACTGAATTTCATTGAAACTGGACTGGGAGCTTGTCTTTGAGAAATTGCCTATGTGATTTATATGCACAGTGAGGTTTTCGAGTCAATAGGCTGCATTTGTCAGACATAGACCTGGAAATCTAAACGGCCAGCCCAGGCTTCCTGTGCAGCATAATTCTCAGACAAGAAAATCCCAAATGACAGGAGCGAGCAGTTAAAAAAGCATTAAGCTGGATAAAGCAAGGCCCTTGCTTTCAAACCGCAAGGGCCAGGTAGTTGAAGACTGTCAGCCCTGACAGCGAGGCAGGGCACAGGAAAGCACCCCTTCGGGAGTCTGTGCTAGGATAATGGAAACAAAACAATAAGCTCTTCCACTGACTTCAAAGGCAAGGGGACATGTGCAGGTTTCTGACTTAGCTGGACTCTGTGACAAAGAATAAATAACCTGCCACGTTTCAGGGGAAAATCAGGAGAACCCGTAACTCCATTATCTAGCAGAATCCTCAAACAAACGCTCAGGGAAAAGGCTGCTTAGGGGTCAGAGAAAAACACAGGTGCTCACTGTCAAGTCGAATGGCTTTGAGGGTCCCCCGTGCTTGGAGTAGAGGTGCAGTTGACTCTCTGGACATTCAGAGAGGTAACACCTTAGACCCTTATCTGTTTCTTTTCTTGTCACAGTTGCAGAAGGCCTCAGGAGGCCTTATGTTGCCACATCTTTTGATGTGATGTTGGGGTGTCGGCATTCACCGTCTCTGGTAGATAACCATCTCTCAACTGCTAATAGAAGCCACTGTCTGAAGATGAAGGACACACCTTTGCCATCAAGGAGTCAGGTTCAGAGTATCATCTCACCTAGTACTCAGTGGCTGGTTCAGCCTAGTGCGGTTGGACATGAGACTTGTAGGGATTTAGCCTAAAGCATCATAACCATCAATATAGTGTTAAGTCTGCTGGATTGTTGGGGTGAGAGAAAGCCTAAAATATTTTAGTTAATCCATGTGTGCGCTAAAGAAAAGCACATTTCTGCCAGTTACTATTCTTGTTAGCACTTCTTTTCACCAGCAAAACCTGCTTCCTATTTCCTGAATAATTATCAGAGCATGGTATCTGATCAGAAGGCAGAACAGGAAGTCTGGCAGGGCCCCTCTGCTATGTGACCCTTTTGGATACAATGTGAGGAGGCCGATCCAATTGTTCGTTCATAATTATTGTGTCACAGCTGCTATGTCTGGTATTTGTGAATTTGTATCTCATTCTGGCCATCAAGTTTTTAATAAAGTGTTTTATGTCACTAAGTAATGTGCAAGTTGAGATGGGCTACAGGTATACATCTGTCTGCTTAGTGTAGCTAGCCCCAGAGGCCATTCAGAGTCTGGTCTTCTGGAGGGTGCACACACTGCTGGCATCTCTCCTTGCTGGGTTCCTCAGGTTTTTGGAGATTGCTGGCTGTTAGCAGTTCCCAAGGGTGAGCTTCCAAAATGTTAGTATCATTTAAGTCTATGAGGCCCCCATGCCCAAGTCCTATCCCGCATGGGAGAACACATGCATGTGTGTACAGAACAGGGGAATTAGATGTTTTCCGCAAGCTCACGGTCTGCCTTGCTGTTGGAAGAGTGTTTACTCTCCACATCCTCAAGAAGAGATCTCTTCAGCCTCAGGTCCAGGCTACTGGACCAAGGAACCTCACCAAAACCAGACCTGTATGGTGAGGCTCCTGGTCAGGTTCCAGGGTGACTCTCAATACAGATCTTCCCCTGAACATAGGAGACTAACGGAGAAGCCACATCTCTCTTATGACACATGTTATGGGCTAGGTTGATCACAATGAACACTGTCTCAAGAAGGGAGATGGTGAGAAAGCAGAAAGTCCCCACTCCGTAGTGAGTTTAAAATGGGCAGGGATGTACGTCCAGGCCCTGGATTAGAGCGTCTCCATCCTTGAGAGTCCCCTCTATGGCCTCAGATCTGGCCCTAAACACACTCAACTAAGCGGTTTGTCTGACTTCCTCTCTAGATCCAAGGATTTTGTTACTTTGTTGTTTATTCTCTTTGTAGCAGATACCATGATTCTTTTTGTGTTGCAAAGGCATTTTATGAGACAACGCTTACCATTCCATTAGACAAAGTTTTATCACAGTTCCCTTCAAAGGTGTCTGTTGTCTGAGGATGAAAGCCCTGACCCTCAGGACCTCCAAAACCTGAAGCTTAAGTGGGAAGAGCTGCAGTCACCCATTAAATGACTGTGTGCCTCTCAGGTCAAGAAGAGCTGTAACTTCATGTCTCTCTGGATGTCTAACAAAGAAACGCAAACCCCACCATGTCTGACGTTGGTCTAGAAATATATCTCGTAGCTGGGATTCATTTAACGTTGGTAGAAGCAATTGCATTTTTGCCCACATTACTGGGGCACTGACATTCATCAGCTCAGCTCATTTTAAACTACTTTCTCCTAAGTTTCCACAGTTTTAAAGTTAAATTCTATCGTGACTGTGAGCTTCTCCTCCAAATACAGTTCTCTCTGCCCTCTTCTTTAGCTTTCTCCCCTTCTTTGCAAAAATACTATTTAAAATCTATTTTAAATGCTTTTGTATCCAAGTACGAGTGCTGCTTTCTGTCTGGATCTCCGAGAAGTGACCTTGTAGGCTTCCTTCAGTTGAAGACGACTAACCTGAGTGTCATGGGATGGGTGCCTCAGCTATAAGCCTCTCCAGAGAGCAGTGTTCTCACTGGTCCTGTGTCGACTGACTCTTGCTTATTTTGTCCAGGCTCCATCATCACCTTCCTCACCCATTGCTAATGAACCAAAGTATGAGAAGCGTTGGCTAGACACCCTGTCAGTCCCTTTGTCCATGGCACGGATCTCCAGGTTTAAAGCTGGAACAGAAAGACTCAGGTATGTGACCAATGTCGGAGATGGGGAAAACTGATGAACCTAGCACCGGAGGGAAAGGCAGTGAACTCATCACTGTGGGACTGTCTGGCAAACCCCTCATTCTGCCAATTCCATCCACTGCTTCAGTGTCTGATAGCACAGTTGGCAAGTGCGGGCATTGTCTCTGCAGCATAGCGTTTGAGGAGGTATCGAAGGCCAAGAGGAAATAGATGTAGAAGCAATTGGAGTGATTGATCTTCATTTTATTTTTTTTAAATAGGAGCTGTTCTCCCTTCTAGCAAGAGCAATTGTCAGTGCTTAGGAAATAGCCCAAGAAGAAGAAATTCCATTTTCAGCTTTAAATATCAACAGAATAGGTTTAATTATAAAAGATTGTATCCTTTTTCTAGAGTGCAAATAGATACTAAAAAGCCATTTAACCTTAGTGATCTCCATTTTCCTCATTAATAAAGTAAGAGGGTCAGGCCAGCTTCTGTGTTCAATAAATGCTACTTGTTTGGAAGTCATGTTAACGATGTAGTTTCAAGACGTATCTGTGAAGCCTCATGTACATTTCCGGGTAGGCTGAGAGTCCAGAGCTCCTTGCTTGAGTTTTGAGAGAAGCCAGATGCAGGGAACGGTGACCTGCCTACCAGTTTCAGTTAGCGAAGGCACAGCATAAACATCTTGTTGTCCACTGAACCCTGTGTTAAAATATGTGTGTGGTTGAACTGTTTGACATGTGGTGTGGGTATAATGTTATATAAAGTTGCACTGTATGATGAGTGCCGTGCTCATGTATGTGTTCTCAGGCTTCTTTTGTATAGATACATAATGATCTATGTATTTATGCAGGGGCAGTGTGATATTTCACACACAATATGTGATGACTGAATCAGGATAAAGACCTCAAGGTTTGTTGTCATTGTTAGGGGTGGAGAGTTAGCTTAGTGGTTAAAAAGCTATACTATTAATCTAGAGGACTTAAATTTGGTCCCCAGTACCCACATTGCATTTTATAACCACCTGCAACTCCAGCTTCATGGAATCCAGCAGTATCTTCTGGTTTCCACAGGCAACTGCGCTCACATGTGCATGCCCCCAAAATCTCCACATACATATTGCACATTTCAAATGAAAAAAAAATCGTTTCTTTATTTAGAAGGTGTGGAAGCAAATGGGTGTGAGTACCAGTAGAGGCAGGAAGGGGGAGATTGTGAGTGGGCAGAATTTGTCTCTTAAAGGGACAGGGTACCCAGGTGACAGGGTAAGCCAGCATAATTATAAGATTCATAATCCATGAAAACTCAGTGTAACTACATCTACCTTTAATTTTCTTCATCAATGCTTTATAGGTTTTAGTGATCAGACCCTGAACTTCCTTAAACTTACTCCTGTTTTATTATTTTACAAAGGGAATTGTTTCTTTAATTCATTTTTGTACAGTTTGTTCCCAGCTTTCAGAAACACTACTGGTTTATGTATGCTGATTTTTCATCTTCTGGCTGTCATGAGCCCACATGTCAGTTTGAATGGCTTGTGTGCATGTGTTGATGTGTGTGTGTGTGTGTGTGTGTGAAGTCTTTTGGTGTTTTCTTTAGATAAGCTCAATCCCATTTCTTCCTTTCCTGTACATATGTGTAGGTTTCCTTTTTTCTTGTCTACTTGCTGTGCAGTATTCCCAGTGCTATGCCAAACAGAGGTGGTAAGAATAGACAGCCTCTCTTGTTCCCAGTTACAGAGGAAGTATTCATCATGTTATCGAAGAGTATGATGTGTGCTGTGGTCTTTTACACTCCTTGGTTTTGTTGAGGTATAATCCATCCCGAATTTTTTGAGAATGCTTTTTATTATGGGATGATATCAAATTTTGTCAAATGTTTCTTCTGTATCCATTGAAATGGTCATGTGACTTTACCCTTCATTCTCTTGGCATGGTGTGTCATGTTTATTGTGTGTACTTAATAATCCTCTCATCTCATGGACTAATTCCAGTTGGCTACATGAATAATCATTTAATTATCCTGTTGGATGTGTTTGTCAATGTGCATGTGTTCCTTATACTAGTGTTTTCTTGTAGTGTCTTTCTGGCTTTCGTGTCAGAAAAAGGGTAATGATAGTCTTTTGGAATTACCTTAGATGTGTTCTGTCTTCTCAAATTCTTTGGAAGAGTTTGAGAAGTGCTGGTGTTCCTTTTTTGAAGGTTTTATAGAACTCAGTAATGCCACCAGATCCTCACATTTTCTTTGATGAGAATCAAAACTCTTGATTTGGCTCACTAAGGTTTTCTCTCTCACCATGATTCAGTCTTAGTCATGTGTGTGTTTCTTGGAACTTATCTTCTAGATTATCTTAATATTCTTTTGGTGTTTTCTTTAGATAACAAATTATCCAAATAATTTGTATTAATTGTTCCCAATTGCCACATGTGATCCTTTGTGTTACTATAGGCTATTTCCAATATCTTCTTGTTCATTTTTGATTTGCAATTTCTCTTTTTTTAATCTTTCTAAATTTTTATCAATTTTATCTTTTCAAAGAATCAACGTATAGTTTTATTATACTTTTAGTTGCCTTTATTTATGCCTTATCTGTTTTTATTGTTCTTATTTGTTTAGGGGAGAAATATATGCACACAAATACACACACAGGCACACACACACCATGCACACACAAATACCCACAAATGTTATTTTCAGTTCCTCTTCTCCATGAACTGAGACAAGTATGTCTGTACACAGCTTTGTAGGTGGGGGGTGGTGAGCCACAGTGCCCCTACAGGCTCACATGCTGACATTGTGACTGTTACTGCTATAGATAATGAGGATCAGGTGTATAGTGTGTGTATGTATGTGTGTGTGTGTGTGTGTGTTATAAATGGAATTTATTAGGTTGGCTTACATTCTGGGGACAGGTTAGTCCAGTGCCTGCCTAAACACTAGAGAGACCTAGGACCTGATAGCTGTTCAGTCTGTGATGCTAGAGGCCTCAGAAGTCCCACCCAGCATCAAAAGCCTTGGAGTTCCCTGAAGAGTCACCGGTGTCTAGCTTACCTGGAGAGGATGGAGAAGCTGGAATTGGGTGGCAGTGGAGGCTGCCAGCAGGCGTGATAAACACACCCTTCCTGTACAGGAGGAAGTGAAGGCAGGCATTCTGCTTTTGTCTCGGGCCTCTCCTTCAATCGCGGCCACATGTTGTTACGTGTCATCAACCATGGTGCAAAACTGATAAGCTTTCCCGTTCATGTTCATACATTTTTGTGTAGTGTTTAGCATTTTGTTCCTAACAGATTGGCGAATCCTGTGAGCACTGCTGTGATCATCATGGTGATAACTCCTTCAGCCTTTAGTCCAAAGGACAACCTTGTCAGGCATTGTATTCCCACTTGTTTTTGTTTTTTTCCTTCTAATATTGTAAGTGCAGTATTCCAGCTCCCACATGAAGGGTGTGGTTCCTCCTGAGATGGGCATGAGCATTCTAAGGGGCATGCATCCTCCTTTACCCTGGATAGGATGAACTGCTCCAGAACTGAGTTCTCTGGGGCTAGTGTGAAGGATTTTGCACTGCAAACCTGGGGCTGGGTTTATAGACTGGAGCATCTTCCTCTGGGTTTCTGATGACATTGATGAAATGCTAGAAAGATTCCTGGGAGTGGGGGGCACACTGTTCTGATCTGTGGCTGAAAGGAACCCAAGCCCAGGTATAGAGCCATCCCAAGAGACTGCAAGGGTACCGTGGGAGCTGTTTCCCTCCAGTCTCATCCAGGCAAACCTTTCTTGATGCATAGCTGTAAAGAACTGGAACTAAGATCCAAGTCTTTGAATCTCAGAGGAATCACTGCAGGATTCACTGTCAGACAAGCCTGCCCTAGAGACTTCAGAAGTATCTCCCTCGAGAACTCTGGCTGGAAACGGCACAGCTGCCCCACGACTATAGTTGGGAGGTGCTTACCTGGGCTCCAGACCTGTCAAGATCTACTGGACACTAAAACCAACAGGCCTGGCCCAGTGTCAGAAGTAGGTAGGTGTCTCATGTAGATTGCTTTGGGGAACACTCAGGAGCCATTTAGCATCAGCTATGAGCAGATCCTGGTACAGGATCTCCCCCTAGGGAGCATTAGCCCTGTCTCCCCCTAGGGAGCATTAGCCCTGTCTCCCCCTAGGTCCATATGTTTGTAGGACAGAGCTGGCCCCGCAGCCGAGGGACCACACTGAGTCATGGGGAAACTCTCATATGATCAAACCTTCTTCTATGGCCCTGGCATGAGACTACTCCCTTTTTGGAATGGTTTTCAAAATGGGTTCTGTGCCAGGTATGGCTATGATCAAGCCCTTTGGGGATTAAGGCTGTTTTAAGACTATACAAGACAGAAAAGTAGTTGTTCACTGAGAATCTGAGGGCAGAATATATGGATATGAAACTAATACATTCCAACTGCCAGCATGTTCTCAGAGGGTCTCAGCAGAGGGCAGAGTAGGCTCAATTCTGTAAATGCAAGAAGATGCCTGTGACCCTACAGCCATGTCACACTGCAGACTGCTTAGCCCCATACTTTGAGTCCTGGGCTAGCTACCAAGATGCCTCTTGCAAGCACAGCTTTTGACTACTGTTCACAGCTATGAAGAAGGCTACCTATTCATGGAGGGAAGCTAACATTTCGCTTAGCTCTACCACACTGATTTTCTACTGTGGAACAAGTCAGTGAAGCATAACCACTGACATATGTCAATTACTACCTCTTATAGCCCTCACTTACGAGCCAGCCTGCCTTAGATAGTCACTGTCTGCGTTCATGCAAAGATCAAGGCATTGGTCTTGCCGGTCCAATCATCAAGGCGAAAAAACAAGAGCAATAAATATGCCAGCAGACCATGGACAATCTTTCTGATAGTGAAGAATGTGTAGAAAAACTGAGCAACTGGGTTTGCTTTGAGAAGGGCATCAAGGTTTCGGAAAGGAGGCATGGACTGGGACCTGCGGTTGCCCCAGCTGCCCTCTAGGGACTGTAGTGGGGCTGCTTACAGGTGTTCCCAGCTGTTGTTCTTGCTGAACAAAAGGGACAAGAGACAAGATGAACACTTCACTGTTTCCTGAGATGGTTTTGTGAAGGCAAAGCCTGACCGTAAGTGCAGAGGAGCTGGGAGATGCTTTGGGCAGATAAAGGGCGACGGTCCTCAAAGAAGAGCAATTAGTCACCTACTTGACTGGATTCATAATCTATAGGTCTATAAAGAGACATACCTCTGGGAAGGTCTTTAAGGGTATTTCCTAGAAGGATTAACCAGAAAAGGAAGTCACCTCAGAGTGGGTGGCACCTTCCAGTGGCAACCCAGATACAAGGAAGTCCAAAGGGAAAGCTGCTCCCTTTGCCTAGGGACCTTCACTCTCTGCTAGTGAGTGCATCTATTCTGTTGCTGTCGCTGCCATCCTTCACTGATATTGGAACCCATTTTCAACCTTCCATTGTGGATTGAAGACCAGTGACTCTTCAGAATCCTCTGGGATACACCAGGAACTAAGGCATCCATCTTTATGAATTGAGTAGCTATCAGGTTCCTCGCCTCTCCAGAATGCAGGCATTGTTGGACTATGTAGCCAAAACTTTGTAACCTAATCTAATAATTACTCTTGGAGATAGATAGATAGATAGATAGATAGATAGATAGATAGATAGATAGATAGACAGACAGACAGACAGACAGACAGACTAGATTGATTCCCTATTGGTTCTGTTTCTCTAGAGAACCCTAGCACATAAAGCTAAACAGTACAGGAACCCACACTCACCTACCACCCTGTGTTACATGATCCTTTCCAAAAGGCACAGTTCCTATCCTCCCATACAGAGGACCCATTTCCACACCTTTTGTTTTATGCTGGCCTTGAAAAGAATAAGGAGTCATTGATCTTGTTCTTTCTGCACATCAGGAAAGGGGGGCGGGAAGGAAAGGAGGAAAGAGAATGGGAGGAAGTGAAGACGACAGCTTTGGGTCCCATTGCCCCATCTGTCCAGATTCTGAGAAGAACAATGAATATTTGTTTCGTAACTCAGGGAAAACCCCATTTGTTTTTGAAGTGCTCCCCTTACATAAGAAGAACCAGCAAGGACCAGATGGACTTGGTGGAGTCAAAACAGAATGTTTAAGCATGTTGTAGATAAGCACGTTTTGCAAAGTGATAGTGCAAGTCACAATTATCCTGATAAATGCTTTGATCTGTTTTGCAAAAGATGGTGCCATGTTTAAACACTCATTCAAAAAATAAAAAAAAAGCTTCTCTATAGAATGTGTCAGGCAGTCAAGGTCTTCCAGAGTACAATGTTCCCAATGACTGTGAGCCTCTGGGACCAGCTTCACATAGTATGTAGGAAATGAGTCCTGAAAGCCATAGGACTCAGCAGGAAGAGGGCCTGCTGTGAGAGGAAGGAGTGTAGTCCCTGAGAGCGAAGATCAGTTCTGCATGGGGAGTTGTCAGTACTGGGTCCTGATGGGCACCATCTAGCACGATGTTTATTCTGGAGCTTGGAAATGAGAGGAGGGGAGCAGCAGGCTTAATCCTTCCTAGGACCAGGGAATCTTCTGTTGGTACCAGGTAGCTGTGTTGGATGCCTTTGCCATGGGACACTGGCTTAGCTGCCCTGCTCTCCTCCACCTTATTCCATCCTGTCCAGGAAGGGCCCCTCTCTGCCTGGGGACCCCACAACCTTGCTGGCAGCAGCAGGTGATGGGATTGCTGTTGCTTTAAAGTCACAGATAACTTCATTTTATAGACAGAAGACTGACAGAGATAATGCCTTGCTATATGTGCTCCTGATACCTGCTGTGCCCCCAGCTGCTCAGTGGGCACATAAATGAACCAGTGTTCTGCAGTGGGCACTTAAATGAATCAGTGTTCTGCGGAAGCCACAGAGACTTCTGATGGACTCAGGTCACTGCTACTTCACATAGTGACCACTTGTGCATAATTGTCCTGATCTGAGTCTATGTAGGTCCAGAAGCGAAATGCTGCTGCAGCCACCCCCTCAGCTATCCCCACACTCACCTCTCCTGCTGCCACAACCAGTTACCTGTCTTCTAGATTGACTCACACATAATTTTTTCACGTAACTCCCTCCATGCCTGACTCCCTCCAGCTCCCTGCGTCTGTCTCTCTGCCTGCATCCAATGTCAGTCCCTCCATGCAGAATCTTTCTATCTCTGAGGATGATTCATCTTGACTGCAAGGAATTAGTGCCCATGTTCTAATGGACCCTGAAGCCTGCACTTTCAGACACGAAGATCGCTTCTTCACCGCTGAGCAAAATAAAACTCCCCTTCCATTTGAAGGCTGAGTTGATTCTCCTTTCCTTTGTGGGTAGAGATTTAATTGGCTCTCAAGATCTGAAATGGAAAATAAATAGGAAGAGGTTTTAAAGTTGGAAGAATTGAATCACAGTGGATAAAGTGGCATAGCAACGGGCATAGCTTTCTCCAGGAGCTTGCCCCTGGCCTCTGCAGAGCTTGCCCCTGGCCTCTGCGGAGCTCGTGAATCTTTCACTTCAGTCAGACTAGCATCTCACTCAACTGCTCCTGACTCATTGCTGTAGGCAAAGTCATTTTCTTGACTGTCTGTCCTCAGTTTACCAGCATCCTCATCTCCACAACAAAGTTATGGAACCGCAGTGACGGGGGTTTTCACAGTAGAGGGATCCAGTCGCTGCTTCTTATCCAGGAAAGTTAATACCAGGTCCAGAGAGCCTTGGTTGGGAGAGGAGATGAAGGTTCTAGAGGCATGGACTCTGTCCCAGTGTGTGAAGTGACCTCAGGGCTCACTCTAGCTCCTTCAATGTAGTCTGAACTCAAAGCTGCACAGTCCAGGCACCTGACAGCATCAGCCATCTGCCTTCCACCATGGACTGTGGAGTCCAAGATCAGCTATGGTGGCTGGTCCTGGTAACTCTCTGGTGAATTGCCCACTTTGATCTCACATTTAAGAAGTGGTAATAGAGCTCCCAATGGGGTCTTTAAAAGGACACTGATGTTGATAGACCTTTGGTCTGTCACCCACAAAGGCCAAGTCTCTCCAAAGGAGTCTCTTCTGCCCAGATTCCTTTTCAGGCACAGACTGTCTTGCCTGTGCGGAGTGGAGAGGAGACACCTCAAGCTGCACTTTGCAAATGCATTCTGCTTCTTGCTCAGCTTAGATCTGATCCTATGAAGGTAAAGCATTCTCCCCGTATCAATTTTGTAGCATAGAGGTGGTTTTTTTTTTCTTTACCTAGATAAGGTCCTGTTCAAAGCTCCTGCCAGTTTTCCCAGGCAGCCATTTGACTTCTGTGCATCTACAGTCTGCAGCTGCGATCTTGCCCCAGAAGGAAAGAATAAAATGACAGCCACTGGCCATTATAGGCAACGTAGTATAACCAAACCCAAAACAGAAACCAGGTTCAAACGGATTGTAAGGTTGGAGAGGAATAAACCATGTGCCACTGGAAACAGTGGTTGCCATGGTTTCAATGCACAGGGATCTTACAGTTTCTCCAGATCAGACATCTTCACTGTCAGGAAGCTAAGAGAGGGCTGGAGTCAGAAGGCCCTCCTTTCTCCTGACCTGACTATGGGTCCTTGCCTTTGCCAGCCTGGGCTTATAAGTAAGTTTGGGTAAGTTATTAGCACGTACACATCAGTTTGTAAATCTCAATAGTGGCCCCTTCATATGGTGAAGGTAATGCCACTGCACTGTTTGAAAACTGATTCACCATGTTTTATTTACAAAAGGAAGGGTCACTGCTATCTGGCTCCCTCAATTGTTTATAGAATGTGTGAGCATCTTCAAATTTTCCCCCATATTATTTAACCTTCTACTTCAAAGACTTACAGAGAAATACAGGGAGAATTAATATATCATTTGAAAAAGCATAAGAATTCTTTGCACACTGTTGACCTGTTTGAAAACACACATCGAAAGGGCACCCATGTAACTCCAGCTACAGGTGATCCAACCCCCCCTTCTACTTTTCAGGGGTACCCCCAAACACACGTACATGAACACATATATATGAAAAAGAATTTATTAAATCTTTAAAAGACAGAAATAGGAGAGGAACATAAGATTTTATATTCTTGCCTTTTTAACTATCTGAGGATTCTTTCTCCATATCTTTCTCCCTTCATCCCTCTTTTCCTCTCTATCTCTCTCCCTCCCTCTCCCCCTCTTCCTCTCAGTGCACAAGGATCTTACAGTTTCACTATCAGGAGCTAAGAGAGGGCTCTTCTCGTCTCTCCCTTTCCCTTTCTCTATCCCTCTCCTTCTCTTCTTGAGACAGGGTCTGACATATCTATAACTGAGGCTGGCCTTGAACTGACACCCCCCCGTCTCTGCCCACTGCATTCAGTGAAAACCTTTCCTCATTTTCTCACCTCTATAAAAATCAGTAAAATAACAGCCAGAAAACATTGTCGGAGGCTCCTTGGAGCAGAATTTAAACACCACATGGCTAAGAACTTGTTTGCAATTTCCTGCCAGTATCCTCATGAAACAGAAAGGCACAAGTGACCAGAGGGTTTGTTTCTATGTTGAGCAATGTGCTTGGTGTGGATGAATCATAGCTTGTCCCAGCTCGACGAGCATCTGGACAGTGCAGCTCCCTTCAGAAAGCCAATATATTTGTTGATGACGTCTTCTCAGAAAATACTTGGAACATCATTTAGGATTTGGTCTTGCAATGAAAAGGAGACTTCAGTGGAACATGTTCTAAAATAACAAGTGTAGGAATTATGATGCAAATAAGGATGCAGGTGTAAAGATGAGGAGTCTAATTGACAAATGCATATCCTGCCCCCATTACTGAACTATGTTATAGAATCCATACATTGTCTTCAACTGACTTTGAGCTACTCTAACAGGTTGTCATCTGAGGAAGGCAGAAGCGGTTTTCTGTGTGGTTACCAATACGGATACGGGTGTTGCCATGAGACTGGATGGACGGCAGCAGAGAAGGCAGAGCACTCCCTAAGTGGAGCCTTCAGGAAGGAGTTGCTGCTTTTGAGATTCAACCGTCCCTTCAGCCCTACACGGGCTTTGCATGGCTCAGTGAGAGTGAAGAGCAGTTAGTTGTATATGAGGCCTGATGATCATACAGGTGGATGCCGCAGCTCCCTGGGAAACAACCCTGTCCTGGGGGAGGGGCAGCTTGGGGATCTCAAACCTTGCTGCAGTAGGCTCAGGCTTCGGGTCTCAGGATACCTGGATGCAGAAGGAGCTCTGTATGGCATCCCAGAAGCTTGAAGAAAGAGAGGCAGGGGTCGTTATTTCCAGGATGAATTCAAGTACACTGTGGCAGGCTCCATCCACCTTCCATAGCGTTCATTGGAGTTTTCCTCTGACGTATAATGTGTTTTATGTAATACTTTCATAAAACATAATCAAATCCTGTCAAATTCTATTGGCCCCGTTGCCACTATTTACTGAGATTCTATTCAGATCCAGACAAGGGCTAGACTTGACTCCATCCCCAAAGGTCTTCTGACATCACCCTAGGTGGATTGTACCTTCCCTACTGGAAAAATGAGGGCTAGAACCCTGGAGTCTGCTTGTTTTACTGTTTATCTGAGGGATGAAGAGGGATTGTATCCAGATCCACGTCCCTCTAAGACCTGCTTCATATTCTAGACTGAATTTATCACCTTTGTATCCATTTTCAGGCTCTCAATCATTTTTACCAGGAAGCTTAGAATATTGGTCTGACATTTTGCCTATTTTAGTATCTGTATGTTTCGTAGTTGAAGCACTTTGGTCTTTTGGAAGAGCCCGGTTGCCTTGCTTCTACACATTTCTTGTGCTGTGATTTACACATCTGTTGGTCTGCAGTATTTCACATCTGCCGTACAGAGAACATCAGCACACCAACACTTATTTCTGTTGCAGAAACCTTCCTTGGGGGGCTGGTTTTTAGGGACGCATGCCTGCTTAGCATCTCCAGCTTTACCCGTCAGTCTTGGTGGTCTCTCTGCTGCTTGCTTCTCTCTCCAGCTCTCTCCTCCTCACAGCCTGACCCTGCAGGGTGGACAGCTCCTATTTTCCATTTCTAGACAAGACGCGTCCCTAGTGCCCACACGCAACTGTTCCACCACCCACTCCCAGCTCTACTCGGGAGGCATCACAAGCAAACAGATGGCCCAAACTGTGTCCCTGGTCTGGCCTTCTTCACATATTGGGTCCAGTTACTCCGGCACAGCTATGTTTCTGTGCATTCATCTAAACCTTGTATTCACCATTGATTTTCCTCTTCCCATGATCTGAGTCCAATCTCTTAACTGATTTCCTCTCCTTAGCCATCTCCCCAGACTGGCTTTCCTAAGCACTCTCCTTGCCTGGTTACTCCAGCAGTTACTAGTCTTCTCTCTTTCCCCACTGTCCCTTTGGCCCATTTTCAATACAATTTTTTTCTTTTTTTCTCTTTTTTTTGCCAATTTATTATCCATTTCCAATCATTCTGTTTCTTTGCTCAAAGCCTCCCGGTGACTTCCTCTTGCAGTTAGAATGAAGTCCATGTCCTTGCAATGTCCAAAATAAACAGAAGGACGTATTTTTGATGCTGTTCAGTGCCACATAAAGAAAGTAATAATTTGTCATAGAACATGCAGGTCTAAGACAGCTACACAGGGAACAGGGAACCTTGAAATAGAGAAGTCAGAGACAAATGGCTCAACCAAGAGGACACAAGGGAAAGAAGCAACAAGAAAGAGTCATGTAAAGGCTGTAGTAAAAATGCCTGGTCCATTCCTTAAGCCATTCTGTCAGCTGCCCGTGCCTTCCCTGTACGTTCATCCTCTGGCAAGGTTTTCAAAACTACACTCATCACCCTTCATATCCCACCAGGCTGAAAAGTCAGCTGGAAACAATTAGATGCTTCATTCTCATTCAAGAAGTGCCAATTAAGGTGGGGACAGTCGGGGAGATACCTGTTTTGAAAAGAAAGGTCGCTCACTCCTGGGAAGCTGTTTTGCGAGCTGCTCACACCCAGGAAGGTCTTGGTAGGACCTCCTCTAAGACCTCATCTTGCATAGCAGAACCAATAGCTGAGAGGTTGTTACAGCACAGTTAGAGCAGACTGTGCATGTGCACTAGGGGATTTAAAGACTTCTCCATAAGGAAAGTTGCTGGGATTAAGTCAGCCTAATATCAGTCATGCCCTGTGTTCACACCAAAGCAGGGACCTGGGGGCTTCTCCAGAGCCCTACGGTCCATCCTAAGTACATGCACAGGGAGTTCCAGTCCCAGTCAGCACTGAGTGTGATGTCTGATGTCATGCTAGGTTCCATGAGGTAAATGGGCTTCAGAACAACTACAGCTAAGGTGCTGTAGCTTCTATAAAATAGAAACTAGAAACTCTGAGATTTCAGCCAGAACAAAGCTTCTTCCCCATCTGCCCTGCTTTCCTTGTTCCTGTTGTATTAGAAATGGTTCCTAGTGAGGAAATTCAGTGTGGATTTTCGTTTTGGTAAAGCTAACCTATTATACCTGCTGACTGGGAGAGTAAGACTGTCTGCTCTTTCCTAGTGTATCACAGCCGAGCCTAGGGCAGCAGTATCATTCTCTCCCAAGTGACAGCCTCCCTGGTGTCTCCACTTCTGCTGTAGGTCCAGTGCATTCGAGGTGCTGGCCTTGGATGGAACCAGCACAGGAGTCCTTCAGTTCTCCACTGCCCAGGACTGTGCGGACTGGTTGCGGGCAATCTCAGCCAACATCAGTGACCTGACGCTTCAACATGTGAGCATCTGGCCCAGGACTTACTCCCTCCATGTTTCCATTAGCAGTAGTGAAGAGAATGTTCCAAGTATAATTAACCCACTGCAAGGTTTGGTCTGCATGCAGAACATATACTTGTTTCAACAGATCAAATATCCAGCTCAAATAACTAAAATTTAAGCTATTAAAATGTGTCTAGATATAAACATTTGGAAACTTGCAGTTTCAAATTCTCTCCCTGTCTCTGTCTCCATCCTTCCCATCTCTCTCTTGATACACACATAGTTCCGTGTGTGTGTGTGTGTGTGTGTGTGTGTGTGTGTGTGTGTGTGTGTATATATATATATATATATATATATATATATATATATATATATATCTCCAAATGTGTTAAATTCAATGTGGCAATTTTATTTGGATAAATCACTAACTGGGATAAAAATATGATACATACACCCTGGATACCCTAATTTTTCTCTGGGCTCCTCAAATATATGCGCACATGTACATGAGCACAAACTTACACACACACACACACACACACACACACTAATCATGGGCATTTTTAATTTTTTCCCCCTGGAGATTGCCATCATTTCAATGAACATTTATTTTTAAAAAAAATTAAAAAGGACATACCTATCCAAAAACATATGCTGTGTCTCACTGAAGGCATCTGGGTCAGGGGAAAAAAAAAGTATCCTGTGCCCTTGGGTGATAGGTTTAGTGTTCAAAGTCAGTAAGATTTATAAAATAAAGGAATAAATAAAGATGGTTGGGGGAGGAGAACATCAGCTCCTTCTTAAGTCTCTTGTGAAGAACGACAGGCTATAGCTATGGAGCTGTGGCAGGACTGGCCCCAGAACCAAAGGCTTGGCCCAGCTCCCATCCTCACCCCCTCCAAATACCCATGCTGTGTGTCTGTGCCCCATTCCTCAGCCTGGTGCAACCTGTGATACTCTGAGCCACCGTCTCGTGCCTGCTGCCCCCTCATTGCTCACCCCCTGCCTTGTCCTGCCCATGGCTAGGCAGAAGTTGGTTGAATAATCTGAGATGTTTAGGGATGCAGTGAATGGCAAGATTTCTATCCTGAAGACACAAGAGCCATTTTTCTACTAATGTATAAAGAAGTGCCTTCCTATGTTCTTGGTTTTAATATTCCATACTTTGAATCCCTAGGGTGTAGGTGGATAGATTTTTTCAATTAAATAACTAAATAAACAAATAAGCAAAGCTAAAAGAGACAGGTGGAGTTTGATTGGCATCTAAAGAAATATCGGTCAGTACAGGGTGCTCCTGATTGGATGACTATTGAAGGTGACTCCTGGGCTGCATGGCAAGGCAGACATGTGGGTGTATCTTCTTCGGGACCACCATTTCTTCATTGGTAAAATTATTGAAAGTGACATCTACAGGGTTTGGGGAAAGGAGTAAAGAATCAACTATCCACTGTGGTCACTGGTCATTGAAGTTAGATGGTGTGGCACAGAGGCCATCTTCCTTCTTTCTTCTCATGTGTTTAAGTATCTGTCATCCCTCAGCTTCCCTCCCTTCAATGGCTGGCATTTGGGAACAATGACATCAGTGTGTCTCCACACTTCCTTTTGTTTCGTTGTTTACCTGCTTTGAGAAAGACTGTAGTTAAGTATGTGCCTGCTCTGGTTTGAAGATAAGCCCAGCATAAAGGAAAAATAAAACCATCTTCCAAGGAAGTTTCCTGGGTTGATTAATTTGAGCTGCCATTTAGACAGGCTGAAAAATGAAGGAATTGATGTGTGTGGCACACTGACCCCTTGCTGTCTTCCCTCCACAGATGAAAATGGCAAATAAATGCTGCTCTCCCTGTGACCAGGTAGGTGTGTGCCTTCAGCTCAGTAGATAACAAACCCCCAAAGTGGACGCTTCCTTTTGTGAAATTTAGATAGGAAAATGCTAGTGAGAATCAAACTGAATTCAGTAGACTCTGACCCACGTGTGAACTCAATGCTCTTTACTTATTAAGAAACACATTCGGGGACTGTTCTGATTGCCTGTGTTTCTTGAGATAAATGTGGTCTGTGGGCTGTATCCAGTAGAAACTGTGATTTGAGCAGGTGTTTAGAGAGGACCGTGTGAGCCCAGAGGGGATTTAGGATGGAGAAAGCCTGTGTGACTTGGGATCATGTTGTCAGGTGACACTGCTGACTCAACAGCGTAGTTCTCATCTCTAAGGGAATAAGAGAGTTTGCTCTGGAGTCAGATTTCAGTAACCGTGGCCGGAAGCCTAGGTAAAGGTTCTCCCCAAATACCGTATTCCAGTGTGGTAACAGTCTCTTGAAGTTTCTATGGTAACACAACAAAGAAATTCCTAGATAAAGGCACTTTCCAAATATGGTGATGGAACATCATGTAGGTTGTGTCTAGCAAAGTCGGGAAATCTCTACTGATGGTTCCACATCTTGTCTGGTGGTGTTCTCAGCTTGGGAGCTGGTGGCAGCTCATGGCCTGTTTAATCAATCCTGAAAGGATTTACCTGAGAGTCACAAGGATAATAGGTTAGACATGGAGGGAGTCATGAGTGGTTATTAAGGGAGCTAAAGAGAGATTAGGCTGATTTGGCTCTAGATCTGCAACATCCCTACTCTAACGACCAAATCATTCTTGGTGAGTTCTCAGTCCTCATCACAGAGGTGGGATTCAGTTGGTGACATCCATATCTGTAAGCTGCTAGGGATCCCAGAAGGCACTGACCCAACATGTGTAACGTCCATGGGTAGAGAGGGTCGGAGAGACCCTGGTCAGGATGTAAAGTAAATGGGAAAAAAATCATAATAAAAAAGAATCCAAATACAAGACAAAGATACCCAGGACAACATTGTCAATTAAATGTTGACTGAGAAAACAAGAAACTCACTCGGCTCTTCAACTGGACTTGTTAGCCAGCATTTTTACACTGGAAAAGAAGCAATTCCTAAATATAACTCTTCTAAACATAAGTTATTGCTTTCAATATTTTATAAATTAATCATCAGCTATTTGTGTTTTACAAAGCTTAATGAGGGGTTAGCTATTTTGTGAGTAATACTTCTATAAACATCTTCAAACTAGAATAGCATCTATTCTATATTTTCCCACATTAAAATATTATATTCCTACTGAACTTCACAGTTTGAGGATAAATTTTTTACCAATTTTTCCACTAAGACACCTCCACTTGGTTCACATATAAACATTTTCTCATTTTACTTGTCGTTGGTGGGATGTCCAACTGAATTTGTATTGTCTATTTCCACAAATGATTTACTACTTTTGAAACTGAACTCTTCCAGCCGCTCAAAAACTCTGAAACATTTCCAAGACTCTATGCTTGAAGCGCTAACCCTTCACAGGTGGCAAGGAGTGATGTGGTCCTTGTCCTTGACTCCTCCAGCTGATCTGGTGGGGACCACAGGGCTCTGCTGCCTGCTGGGGTGGGGTCTCTGTGACCACAGGAGAGATCGCTCCAGATAAACAAGGTGGAAACATCAAGTCTTCTGGAAGGGGAGAGGTTAGTGGTTTCTAGCATGCCACTGGAGAGCCATGTCTCCAGGATATGAATCTGACCCACTTCAGAGGATGGGGGGTTGTAGGTTCTCCCCTTATCCATCACTAATTAAGAAAATGTCCTATAAGCTTGCCTAAGGCTGATTTTATGGAGGAATTTTTAAAATTAATATTCCCTCCTCTCAGATGACTCTAGCATGTGTCAAGTTGATGCAAAACTATCCAGCATGGCATCTAACAATTGCTAAAACCGAAATAAAAAGAAAATGGAACATAAAGGCTAATAAAAAAAATCACAGGGCATAGAATTTTACACTCAGCATTTAACCAGGGAGTTGCTCAAACTGTTGTTGCTCAAATTGTCACTCAAACTGGAGCACTCTTGTCTAAAACAAAGACCAAGCTGACCTGAGGAGATGGCTCAGTTTGTAACATACTTCACTTGTCTTGAAAGCATAAAGACCTGAGTTTGGTTCCCAGAACCCATATTTAAAAGAAGGAGGGGGGAAAAGCCAAGTGTGTTGGTGTATGCTTGTAATTCTAGCACTAAGGAGACAGAGATGGAAAGACCCCTGTGGCTCACTGGCCAGCCAGTAAAGTCTTCTTAGTGAATTCCAGACCAACAAGAGGCCCTTTTTTAAAAACAAAACAAAAAGGACCAAAAAAAAAGCACCTGAGGAATTGTTGACCTCTGACAGGTGCGTGCACACGCGCGCGCGCGCACACACACACTCACACACACACACACACACACACACACACACAAATGCGCACATAGCCAACCTAAACCTAATGATGATAAGCACAAACAGAGAACTCTTTTAGGAAAACCAGGGTGTGTTCACCTAGTAAAACTGCAAGAAGCTTTATTTATTTCCGAAATAAATTTCTTCTAACTTGGATTTTAATTTAGGGAAATAATGATGCCTTGATTTAATACTCCAAGGATAATGTAAGTAGCACAGGAAACTGACTTTTCATATGGAAGAAAAAACAGACGTATAATGACAATCTGGTATAGGTTTAACCAAGTATCTACTCTGACCCAACAAATAACAGGGCTTTCCACAGAAATAGCACCAGAAAAGATAGATGAAAATGTACTCCTCTGTGGAGATGGTGGAATTCTTTGTCCCCAGTTAATTGTGTCACATAATACCATCAGGTCAGCACTCATGAAAGTGTGATATACACTTCTTACAACACGCAGCAAATCATTAAAAAATTCATAATGTAAAAGATAAGGTTATATTCATGTAGATTATTTATGAACTAGCTACATATACATAAATAAGATTCACAAGGCAGCCAATGTTCTGGATAACGGTAAAGTTATATCTTACTTCTGTGCCAACTGATGTAGGCAGAATTAAATTACACATGAGATTTAATTAAGTTCACATCCAGCTAATTGGTGATTCGGAGGCTTCCTAACCTGACTGTCACCGTGGCAAGAGCAGAAGCTTCTCGTTTACTGCTCTGTATGGAATTCTTGGTGAATATGTGCTGAGCATGGTATTGACCAAGTGTGGAGAGACCAGCCTCAACGAGACACTGATGAAGTGAAGGGCGTAGAAGACAAGGAGAGCCAAACGCTGGTTGTACCACCTTCAGAAGTGGAGCTGGGTTCCCAGCTAGTTCCTGTCATTCTGATGACCCGTGGTGGCCTTCAAATGAACTAGAATTTTGAATTCTGCTGCTGTGGGAAGGAAAAGATTGCCGCTTCTCCATTTCAGCCAGGAATCCAAAGCTGACACCTTCAGCTTTGACTCCACCATTCAGCTGGCTACAGTGTCTTCCTGTTTCCTGTGCACTTCTATTTATCCATACTCATTTACGCACCTGTGAATGTCAGCATCCTCCCTCCTTGTGGGCACGTCACATGCCTTCTCAGAGTTCGTTGCCTTGTTTACGGTCATATGAAGAGGAGGAAGACAGAAGACCCTGCTGCCACACACTCAGCCTGGAAGGTTGCCAAATCCTGAAGCCATTAAAGGAAGACTGACGTTTCAGCAGTTTCCCCACAGGATGAGTGCCATCCAGCTTGTCTGCAGACACTGTGCCAGGGCCTTTACTAAGATGTGTTAAATTCTCGTGGGTATCACATTTTATTGTGAGTTCTAGTCCCATTTACAATAAAAGCCCAACTACATTAAAACTATCCCAAGTCACATATGAAATAGTCTGGTGGACTGACTGACCTGCAAACCCTAGGATTCTATCTGGCTTTGCTCCACAATGACATGTGCCACCATTTCAACTTTATTTCCTACAAGCTACATGGATGAAACTCTGGTCCTAATGCTTGTGAGGCAAAGCACTTCACCAACAGAGCTATTTCCCCATCTTTAACTTTGTCTTTCATATGCCCAAGAAGGTGAGTTGTGTCAATGTAATATGATAAAGTGACGAGATTTAAACAATACCTATCTACAAATCCAGCCCTGCATAAAGTACTAGAAAGAAAACTCCAAACCAAGGAAGTAGGCTACACCTACAAAAACACACACAAAAAAATAGGTGATTTCACAGCAGCAAATCCCAAACAAGAGAAAAACACATACAATAATACCACCAAGAACAAAAATTAAAATAACAGGAACTAGCAATCACTGGTCATTAATACACCTTAATAGAAATGGACTCACCTATAAAAAGACACAGGTTAACAGATTAGACAGGAAAACAGACCTCCATTCTTCTGCTGAATACAATAAACACACCAGTCTCAAAGATAAACATCACCTCAGAGTAAAGGTTTGGGAAAAAAAATTCCAGGCAAATGCACCTAAGAAACAAGCTGGTGTGGCTATCCTAATAGCTGGCAAAATAGACTTCAAACTAAATCAATCAAAAGGTATAAACAAGGACATTTCATATTTGTCACAGGAAAAACCCATCAAGAGGAAATTTCAATACTGAACATCTGTGCCCCAAATACAAGGGCACCCTCACATGTAAAAGAAACACTATTAAGGCTTAAATCATACATTAAGCCACATACACTAATAGTGGGAGACTTCAACACCACACTCTCACCACTGGACAGATCTGTCAGACAGAAACTTAACAGAGAAATAAGGGAACTAACAGATGTTATGACTCAAATGGGCTTAACAGACAACTATAGAACATTCCACCAAAACACAAAAGAATATACCTTCTTCTCAGCATCTCATGGAACCTTCTCGAAAACTGACCACATACTCAGTAACAAAGCAAACCTCAACAGATACAAAAAAAAATGGACTAACCCCATGTATCTTATATCAGATCACCATGGCTTAAAGTTAGAATTCAACAGCAACACTAATTTCAGAAAGCCCACAAACTCATGGAAATTGAACAATGTTCACTTCACTTGAACCACCAATGGGTCAAGGAAGAAATAAAAAATTAAGGACTTCCTAAAATTCAATCAAAATGACTACACAACACACCCAAACTTATGGGACACAATGAAAATAGTGTTAGAAGGAAAGTTCATCATACTAAATGCCTACATAAACTAGAAAATTTCCAAACTAGTGAGTTAACAGAACACCTGAAAACTCTAGAACAAAAGCAAACACACCCAAGAGGACTAGAGGACAGGAAATAATCAAATTAAGAGCTGAAATCAACAAAATAGAAACAAAGAAATCAATGCAAAGAATCAATGAGACAAAGAATTGGTTCTTTGAGAAAAATCAACAAAATAGACAAACCCTTATCCGAACTAACCAAAATGTAGAGAGAATTAACATATTAACAAAATCAGAAATGAAAAGGGGGACATAACAACAGACATGGAGGAAATTGAAAGAGTCATTAGGTCATGCTTCAAAAACCTGTGCTCCACCAAATTGGAAAACTTAAAGCAAACAAACAATGTTCTGGATAAATATCACTTACCAAAATTAAATCAAGACCAGATGAACAAATTAAATAAACCTATAACTGCTAAGGAAATTGAAGGTCATGAAAAGTCTCTCAACCAAAAGAAGTCCAGGACTAGATGGTTTCAGCACAGAATTCTACAAGATTTTCAAAGAAGAACTAATACCATTACTCCTCAAATTGCTCTACACAATAGAAATAGAAGGAACATTGCCAAACTCTTTTTACAAGGCTATAGTTACCCTGATAGCCAAACCACACAAAGACACTACTAAGAAAGAGAATTGCAGACCAGCACTCATGAACATTGATGCAAAAATAATAAAATACTGGCAAAACAAATCCAAGAACACATCAGAAAAAGCATCCACCATGATCAAGTAGGCTTCATCCCAGAGATGCAAAGATGGTTCAACATATGAAAATCTGTCAATATAATCCACCACAGAAAAAAAACAACAACACATGATCCTCTCATTAGATGCTGAAAGTGCCTTTGACAAAATACAACATCCCTTCATGATAAAGGTCTTGGAGAGAGCAGGGATACAAGGAAAATACCTAAACATAATAAAGGCAATATACAGCAAGCCAACAGCCAATATCAAACTAAATGGAGAAAAACTGAAAGTGATCCCATGAAATAAGGAACAAAACAAGGCTGTCCACTCTGTCAATATCTATTCAATATAATACTTGAAGTTCTAGCTAGAGTAATAAGACAACAAAAGGAAATCAAGGGGATACAGACCGGAAAAGAAGCCAAACTCTTGACTATTTGCGGATGATGATAGCATACATAAGTGACCCAAAAAAATCTACCAGGGAACTCCTACAACTCATTAACACCTTCAGTAATGTAGCAGGGTACAAAATTAACTCAAATCTGTAGCCATCCTTTATACTAATGATAAATGGGCTGAGAAAGAAATCAGAGAAACATCACCCTTCACAATAGCCACAAATAATATAAAATATCTTAGGATAACTCTAACCAAACAAATGAAAGACCTATATGAAAAGAACTTTAAATTTTTGAAGAAAGAAATTGAAAGCAGCAGAAAATGGAAAGATCTCCCATGTTTTTTTTTTTGGTAGGTAGAATTAACATAGTAAAAATGGCAATTTTACCAAAAGCAGTCTACAGGATCAATGCAATCCGCATTAAAATCCCAGCAAAATTCTTCACAGACCTCAGAAGAACAATACTCAATTCCTATGGAAAAGCAAAAAACCAAGGATAACCAAAATAAATCCTGTTCAATAAAGGAACTTCCAGAAGCATCACCATGTCTGACTTCAAATTCTACTACAGAGCTACAGTAATGAAAATAGCCTGGTATCAGCATAAAAACAGACAAGAGGATCAATGGAATTTAATTGAAGACCCAGATATCAATTCATACACCTATGAAAACCTGATTTTTTAAAAGAAACTAAAAATAAAAGATGGAAAAAAGCATATTCAACAAATGGTGATGGTATAACTGGATATCAACATGTAGAAGAATGAAAATAGATCCATTTTTATCACCATGCACAAAACTCAAGTCCAAAATGATTGAAGACTTCAATATAAATCCAGCAACACTGAACCTCATAGAAAAGAAAGCAAAAAGTACCTTTGAATGCATGGGCACAGGAGACCACTTCCTAAATATAAAACCAGTAGCACAGATACTGATAGCAACAATTAATAAATGGTACCTCCTAAAACTGAGAAGCTTCTGTAAAGCAAAGGACATGGTCAACAAGACAAAATGGTAGCCTACTGAATGGGAAAATAGCTTCGCCAACCCCACATCAGACAGAGGACTGATCTCCAAAATATATAAAGAACTCAAGAAACTTGACATCAAAAAACCAAATAATCCAATAAAAAAAATGGGATATAAACCTAAACAGAAAACTCAACAGACAAATCTAAAATGACCAAAATATATTAAGGTAGTGCTCAACATCCTTAGCCATCATAGAAATTCAAATCAAAACAACACTGAGATACCATTTTTCACCTATAAGAATAGCCAAGATCAAAACCACCAATGACAGCTTGTGCTGGAGAGGATGCAGAGTAAGGAGAACGCTTCTTCATTGTTGGTGGGAGTGCAAACTTGTACAGCTTCTTTGGAAATGAGTGTGGCAGTTTCTCAGAAAATTAGGAAACAACCTTCCTTAAGACCCAGCAATACCACTCTTGGGCTTATACTCAAAGGATGCTCAATCATACTATAAGGACATGTGCTCACCTACGTTCATAGCAGCATTATTCATAATAGCCAGAACCTGAAAACAACCTAGATGTCCCTCAACTGAAGAATGAATAAAGAAAATGTAGTACATTTCTGAAAACGCCTCACCTCAGAGATCTGGAGCACCGGTGCTGGCCTAACCATCACCATGCCTTTGGCTAGAGATCTTTTACATCCTTCCTTGGAAGATGAAAAGAAAAAAACATAAGAAGAAACGGCTGGTTCAGAGCCCAAATTCTTACTTCATGGATGTGAAATGTCCAGGCTGCTACAAGATTACTACAGTTTTCAGCCATGCTCAGACAGTGGTTCTTTGTGTAGGTTGTTCAGCAGTGTTGTGCCAGCCCACAGGAGGGAAAGCCAGGTGCACAGAAGGCTGTTCATTTAGAAGAAAGCAACACTAATCATCTATACACGTTCCTGAGTTTGCGTTTTTCACAGAAAGCCTTATCAAGTTTAGTGACTCTACCAAGACAATGTAACTGTGTTTGATTTTATAAAGTATACAGCAGTGATCTCCTGTTTTGGTGTCAGTTTTTCAATAAAGTTTTAATTATAGACAAGTTCAAAAAAATGTGGTACATTTCCACAATGGAGTACTATTCAGTAGTAAAAAAATTAATGACATTTTGAAATTTACTGAACTCTCAAATTATATCAGTATTTCCATTCTACACCTAAACCACATTCTGATTTTATAGTTTATATTTTATGGATTAAGGTTGAAACTATTTGAGTTGTAAGAAGCTTGTGTTTTATTTTATTTTCACAGCTAGGGAGTTAAACTGTAAAGAAAGTCTTAATCATTTTTTTCACATTGTATGATGCTACATGATTACTATAAATGCTAAAAATATAAATAGCTATTTTTTACATATGGATAATCCCTAGTAGAGTGTAATTTAACACTGCATTGTTGTCCTTTGGGTTGTAATCCCTTTGCCTTTAATAATTGAGCCATGTCTCCGGTAACAACACATTTTTTGTTAATTAATTAAAAAAAAACTCTTTCCCATTTTACATACCAATCCCAGTTCCCACTCCCTCCCCTCTATTCACTCCCTTCACCTTCCCCTCCACCCCATCCCTCCATCCACTGCTGAGAGAGCCTAAGTTTTCCCATGGGGAGTCAATAAAATCTAGCATATTGCTTTGAGGAAGGACCAAGGACCTCCCCACTACATCTAGGTTGAGTAAGGTATCCCGCCAAAGAGAATGGGTTCCAAAATACTAGTGCAAGCAATAAGGATAAATTCTGGTCTCATTGCGGCCCCACAGTCTGCCCCAGACACACAACTGTCACCCACATTCAGAGGGCCTAGTTTGGACCTATGCTCCCACTAGCTCAGGTCAGCTGTTTCTGTGGGCACCCTTATCATGCTGTTGACCCCTTTGCTCATATTATCACCCTTCCCTCTCTTCAACTGGACTTTGGGAGCTCAGCCCAGTGCTTAACTGTGGACCTCTGAACCTGCTTCCATTAGTTGCTGGATGAAGATTCTATGATGACACTTAAGATCATCATTAATCTGATTACAGGGCAAGGCCAGTTCAGGCACCCTCTCCACAATTGCTTAGGGTCTTAGCTGAGGTCATTGTGGATTCTTGGGAATTTCTCTAGTGCCAGATTTCTTGCTAGCTCCATAATGGCTCCCTCAATCAAGATATCTTTCTCTCTCTCTCTCTCTCTCTCTCTCTCTCTCTCTCTCTCTCTCTCTCCTTTCCCTATCTCAACTATCCTGTTCCCTCAAGTTCTCCTCCCTCTTCCCATTTTCCCTTCCTCTCACCTTGCACCCTCCCTTCTCCTCCTACCCCCATGCTCCTAATTTTCTGCAGTATGAAGGAGTAGCAGGCTAGCTTAACCCCCAAAATAACCACACAGAAATTGTATTAATTAAATTACTGCCTGGCCCATTATATCTAGCCTCTTCTTGGCCAACTCTCACATCTTGATCTAACCCATTTCTATTAATCTGTGTTTACCATGAGGTCATGGCTTACCAGGAAAGATTCAGTATGTCTGACCTGGAGGCTCCATAGCAGCTCTCTCTGCCTGCCTTCCTTCTCCCAGTATTTAGTTCTCTTTTTCCCACCTAAGTTCTGTCCTATCAAAAGGCCAAGTCAGTTTCTTTATTCAACCAATGAAAGCAACACAAATACAGAAGGACCTCCCACACCAATTTTCTCAGGAGATCTTGCCTATTTCCCCTTTCCAGGGAAATCTATGTATGTTTCTCTTAGGGTTCTCCTTGATTCTAGGCGTCTCTCGAGGCGTGGACTATAGGCTCATTATCCTTTGCTTTACATCTAATATCCACTTATAAGTGAATACATACTATGTTCATTTTTCTGGGTCTGGCTGTTATAAATAATGCTGCTTTGAACATAGTTGAGAAGTGTCCTTGTGGTATGATTGAGCATCCTTTGGATATATGCCCAAGGGAGGTATTGCTAGGTCTTGAGGTAGGTTGTTTCCTAATTTTCTAAGAAACTACCATACTGATTTCCAAAGAGGCTGTAGAAGTTTGCACTCCCACCATAATGAATGAGTGGTGTTCCCCTTACTCTGCATCCTCTCCAGCATAAGATATCATAGATGTTTTTGATCTTACCCATTCTGACAGGTGTAAGATGGTATCTCAGAATAGTTTTGATTTGCATTTCCCTTATAGCTAAGTATGCTGAACATTTCCTTAAGTGTCTTTCAGCCAACATTTCCTCTGCTGAGAATTCTCTGTTTAGATCTGTACCTCATTTTTTATTGTATTATTTGGTATTTTGATGTCTAGTTCTTGAGTTCTTTATATAGTTTGAAGATTAGTCTTCTGTCTGATGTGGAAGATCTTTTCCCATTCAATAGGCTGCCTTTTTCTCTTATTGACTCTGCCCTTTGCCTTACAGAAGCTTCTCAGTTTCAGGAGGTCCCATTTATTAATTGTTGCTCTCAGTGTCTGTGCTACTGAGGTTATATTTAGGAGGTGGTCTCCTGTGTCCATGCGTTCAAGGGTACTTCTCACTTTCTCTTCTATCAGGTTCAGTGTGGTTGGAGTTAATAGCCTTAAATTTGACATTTGGAGTTTCATGTATAGGGATAAATATGGATCTATTTGTATTTTTCTACATGCTGACATCCAGTTATGCCAGTGTCATTTGTTGAAGATGCTTTCTATTTTCCATTGTATAATTTTATCTTCTTTGTCAAAAATCAGTGTTTACAGATGTGTGGATTAATATCTGGGTCTTTGATTCAATTCCATTCGTCCACCTGTCTGTTTTTATGCCAATACCAGGCTGTTTTCATTACTGTAGCTCTGTAATAGAGCTTGATGTTGGGTATGGTGATGCCCCTGGAGTTCCTTTATTGTACAGGATTGTTTTGGCTCTCCTGGGTCTTTTGTTTTTTCAATTGGAGTATTATTCTTTCGAGGTCTTGTAGCACCACATTTTTAAGGCATACAAGGACCCCACAATTAGGTGCTGTGTAGTCTTATCCCACAAGGATCTCGGTGTTCATCACAAACTGTCTTATACTTCTGTCTACTTGAGTTGGAACTTGCAGATTCATGTAGACTTCTTTGATCTCCCACTGTTTTCTAGATGTACTGGGTTGAAGTCAAGGAGCATTGCATGTTGAGTGTGGTTAGTATTCTGCTCTTTAGAACACACTCATTAAGGCTTGGCTTTTAATTTTCTAAGGTTTTCCTCTGCAGGTGGTGCACATGGGCTGGGTAAATGAGAGGCTCCAGGGAGCTGATGACACCTCTCAGAACTTAAGATCCAAGTTCTTGGCCCTGAAGGGCTCATCATTCTACATTTTCAGCACTCCTCCGGTAAGAATATCTTTGCATCTGATGTGGGTGAGGGGCCTGTTGCTGGAGTTATTCATATGCGATTGGGCCCTGGGAAGAGGCAGAGACAGGTGGGTCTCCAGACCTTAGTGGTTGGAATGGGTCCTGCTTATGGATTAACCACCAGGGACTTATTTCAAACTCATAAGCAAATCCATTTCTGTCTTTCAGTTCAAACAGCCGGTGAGACAGGGATGTAGCATTTCTTTGCTTCAAATATCAGCTGGTGTGGAGGTGGGGTGCAGACAGCTCTTTGGTTGAGTTACATGGTTGAAAGCTCCAAGAGGCAGTCAAAGCAAAACACCCCCCCAGATATTTCTAACTAAATGCCTAAATAATAAAATTTCCAAAGTTATTCTTTCCCACACAATTTCCAGATTTGATCAAAATGAACAGCCTGCTTTAGTGGGACCCATGACATAACTGTAAGGATGGATACTGTTTTCTATACTTCTATTTTCCGATTCCTACCCACACTGTTTTCAGGTTGATCAAACCGGTTATAAATGCTCTGTCTAAAAGCTCCTCATTTGGACATTTTTGTATTCCATTTAATTATTTATTTTCACTTTCAGGATTCTGACTACTAGAACTAAGAAGTAATGAAACTTGGTTTAATGTCTCTGAAAAGTCAGAAAGAGCCACAAAAGTAGTGAGATAAATTTCTACCATTGAGATGAGAAAAAACAACATGAATGTTTGGAAAAATTTTATATTTTCTAAAACACCCTTTACTGAACTTCCCTTGGGGTGTGCATCCTGTATAAAATGGAAAGCTAACAGTGGGAAAGGTACTCACTAATGAGTACCTGCTGCTACCTTCCCTGGCTTTCCCCCACGAATATGCTCCCCGCCCCCAGGATTGGATCAGGACAACAAAGTGGTTTTTGTTATTTAAAAACTCTTGTAAATTTACTTACATTCCAATCACCTACAGATTTGCATAAGCACTGATTAAATTCTCCTGAAGGTCAACTAATTAATGTTCTTTAAAGTTGTTGAATGATAGGGTTTTATCTAACAGAGTAAGTGGGTGTTTTTGAGTAGTGCCAGAGTCTTCCCTCCTGCTCAGGTATGACCTGGATAATAATGTCAGTAGCAAGCAGGTGATGTTAACAGTGGGGACCACATGGGTGGCGCCCATCTGGCTGGATCCTCAGTTGTGATGGGTGCAAGTGCCACATGCTTCCTCTAGGCCTGGAAAAGTTCCGTTCTTCCTGTGGTAATTATGCTGAAAGAAGCCAAATGGTAAAAACAGCGTGATACGTGAATGAATATTCAGCCCAAAGTCAGACTGAAGTAGGGGGTTTTGTTTGTACAGTCCCTATGTCTTCAGATAATTTTCAATTTTCCAGTGACATAGCTGTCATTGCAGTCTCTGTAAAAGGGTAATAAAGTCGCTGATGGTTAGGAGGTTAAGGGACTGACATAGATGCTTTCTGATGGCTGAATGGTCTCTGGCTGGGTAATCCCTATATTGGAAGATAGTGAAACCCTACATCTGTGCTCAAAGAATTGGAAATGTCAGAAAACTCTTGAAATGGGATATTAAGGGGAAAAAAATCAACCCTTTGGGTATTTTGTTCTTTAAACACTCAAATCAACATGAAGCAATCTCCAGGGGGAAATAAAAGTTGTTTTATTCTATAAAAGAATTAAAGAGGGTTGATGGAGGAAGCCCATCCAAGCACTTGGCCAAGTCATCTGGTCCCATAGGACAGGGACTCCACATAGCCGGGACATCCAGGACAAGGTCTTCACCGTGTCAGGCAGTGTGATGGCAGGCACAGTGACCAGACACACCATTAAAAGTAGACATGACTGTTGCTCCTATTTATAATTAAGGGCAACAAAGGAAGGAGGTCGCAATTAGTTTCTGAGTAATTTGAAAGCCTTTACTGTATCCAAGAAGAAAGACAAAAGCACAGAGCACAGCAGCTTAGAAGTCAGACCATGAAACCAGGGTTTTCAGATTTGTTTGTATACCATTGACATAGCTCAACACCTGTCCGTTTCTAGAGACAAACAGGGAAGGTTCATTCGTTTGCAGTGTGCTCAAGACTGCGAGCCCCTTATTAAGTAAAAATGCAAGATACTGCAAGCAGCCTAGACAGCGCGTTATGACATGTTAAATAGAAAGATAAAAATTGGCCTTGCATAATAGAGTGGTGTTGGACAAAATTAGATATTTTATTAAACAATTCATCTTTTATCCACAATAACCAAAGTGTATTTTGAAGCAAGATAGGAAAGATGATGTGGAGCAATGAAGAAGAATCACTTCTTGTCTCGATGGAATTGGCTGCAGGTTAATAACTTGAAGCTACAAGTTCTCAGCATAATTGTCCTGCTTACCAGCCAGGGACATGAGGCTACTTGTTTACATTTCTTCTACAGTAGCCCCCCCCCCCCAGTTATCTGTCAGAGATAATAAATCTCGACTGGAAAACCCCACTGGGCCACAGTGAACACAGAATGGTTTACTTATGCACGTGATTTGAAGCCTCTGAAGCACATAAAATTTAAAAGATAAAAATCATACTACTAATACTAGGCGGCTTTTTGTTGCCATAGCAATGCACACACTATGGTAAGTAAATATACACCTAAATATTTATATATGTTTCCTGGGCCTAGGGTTTATATCTTGGCATTGCTAGTAATTTCCAATAACAGTTTTTACTTTGCCTAAATCTAAAACATTAAGTTTTAATGAATATTTTATTTATTTAACTCTGAATGACGCTTTAAACTTCTGGATCAGAGACAGGCAGTTAATGACTTGCAGAGTGTCCAGTGCCAGGTTCCTCCGCCTGTGGGCCCAGCAGGGCTCATGATCCCCTCATATACAGTGGCCTGAGTTTCAGATGAGAGCTCCTGAGTTACTGTTCTCTATGTAGACTTTATGCAGCAAGCTGGAAACCCCCCATCTCTCCATAGTTCAGACTTCATCTCAGTAAAGTCAACATGTCCTCTCTAGAGGAAAGAGGCAGAATCTCCTGTTCCAGGAGTTTGAAACTATGCAAGTGACTTCTGGGGAAAAGAAACCCTGCCAATGCTCCTAAATGGTTGTCACTAGTGTCCCCGAAATGATTACAACACAACCAGCCTTCACCCCAAGGGCCAGTTATAGGCATTTATAAAAACTTGACAATGCAGGAAAGTCAAAATATTCACTAAACTATAGTTCTCAACATATCTAATCAGAATTTTGAAACAGAACCTAGAAGGACTTAAAGATCCTTATTATGGGAAATTTAGAAAGAGGTAAAAAAAATAATATCCTTTGATCAAGGACAGTTTCCTTCTGAGTTCCTTTAAGAAGTGGGGGAGAGGTGGGGAGATATGGGGGTCAAATCCTTTGCAGTGAGGTGTTCTGTTGAGGAAGACGCAGGGTCTGTAAGAAAGGAACCCCACCATCCGTTCTCTATCCCTCATCTCCAAAACCCTCAGACATCCTGGAAGGTTGGGGGTGGAAGAGACCCTCAGCCCCGCTTGTCACTCTGCTCACTTTCAGTGATAGAATATTTATTTCTGACTTGCAAATGCGAATCCAGAAGGTGATGCTTCAACTCTTCGTGTTTTCAAACTCCATTAAAAGGTGTTAAAAGTGAGGCTGCAAAATCATTTTCTCAGCATCACGTAGCATTAGTGTAAAACTTATGTGTTGAAGGCCCTTGTGCCCACAGGAAATATTAGCAGTGATTTTAAGAATGCCATTAGGCAGATATATTCTAATATTTGTGAAAGTTTATCTGGAAAGAGCTGAATTGAGTAAAGTTGGCAGAATGCCGGCCAGAATGAATCCACTGTAGAATTGCTGCATCATCCTGATTTGGCATCAATCCCATGGTAACCCTAAAAGAAACCCACATAGTGTGTCTTATCGTCAAAAGTACTGCTCTGCCAAAAGCCACATCTGGCCAGACAGGTCAGAAAGTCATCAAGTGCCATTGTTTGGAGGGGCAAGGACATGTGATTTAGAAATCCCTAGTCTCCTCTCACACAAGTGCCTGCTTGTTGTCTTCATTGCAATGTGCCTTTGCGGGGGTCTGGAATCCATTGGCCTAGTCTCTGCTTGCATTGATTCTGCATCACCAGGGGAAGTTACTGTCAAGGCCCGTGATAACACATGAAGGCACCATCTAGAGATGCTAGCTAGATGATAGCGCAGAATGCTGAGCTGCGTGCTCCTTCTCTCTGCATGTCTATAGTGTTTTTATCCAAATTACTGTTCTCTCTCTTCAGTCTTTCTCTCTTTCCTTCTCAAAAGCTGGAGAGTCTCTGAGTTTCCTCACAAATCCACCGGACAAGAATGGTGTGCCCATGTAGCTTCTCAGCAGTGTGCCCAGATGCTTAGTCCTAGAGTCACCCGAGATTCCATGGTTCACAAGTGTCAGTAGAAGCTGAGGTGGCCATCTCTAGAGAGCCAGTGTCGCTTTACTTAGAAGCTAAAATCTGAGGTCACTAAGCTTCATCTGAAGCACAGCAGGGCCAAGGACCTCTGTCTTGGTGAGCTTGGCAGGCAGGGTATCTGTACCCGGGTTCCAACCCTGAGCACCAAGGCAGGAACCTGCAGAGCTCACTAGACCATCACTTTTGTCAGAATACTGTTGATCAGGCAGAGCGATGTTTCTGAACTTTGCATGTATGTTCTATTATGAATATGTGAATGTATGTCAAATAGCTCTTTCTGTCAACTGTTTTTTACTCAAGCAATGCGGATATCAGGATCAGTGCTGAAAGACTTATATTCAGAAATCAGAACTCACTGCCAGGTTTTAGAGCTATAACTAATAAAAAGTGAAAAGAACCATGCAGAATATGACAAATATTTTGCTGCTAATTTTCTGCAAGGAGAAATTGAAAGACTCCTCCTGTCTGCCTTTCTGCTGGATTAGAGATCTCTACCCCACAGTCACATAGAGAGAGGAGGCGGTGCAGGCTAGAACCAGACTGGCTACAGCCTATCAAGTCTGACTACTGGCTCAGCCTCAAGGTGGGACTTTGCTGAGCACACATGCTCCTCTCTGAGCATGTTGCCTGTGCCCTCTCTCCTGGAGCCTATTAAGTAGCAGACCAGGGTACAGTGGGTTAGCAAAGGCCAACAGGAATGCAGCATTAGGTGAGTGAAGGATGAGAGCCCAGGTACATAGCTATGGAGTCTTTTCTCAGGATATGAAGAAAGACTTCCAGTCTGTGTCTCAGCTAAGCCTGTAAGAAGAGTTCAGGAATCCCAGGGAAAGGGAATGAAGAAAAAGATCTATTTTTTTTAAGCAGCCTGATTTTATAAAGTTTGAGGTTTAAAGAAAAAGCAGATAATAGAAGACAGTCACATAACTCCTGACTCCTCCCCCACCCCTACTTCAGGTTACTTTGGGTCTGTGTAAATTGTTATAGCAAAGGAACTGGTGTCGTCAAGACATCATCAGTAACCGACGTCCTATTGTGACTTCCAGCAATGCTCAGGTGTCCAATAATGAAATAAATGTGTCTTCATAGAAATCTTAGGCCTTCTACCTCATCTCCGTCTCTGCAGAGGTCTCTTCCCTGAATCTGTCACAGTGACCAAGATGATGAAGGGCAGGACATGATTTATACAACAACAGAAGCTGGGAGCATCTGTCACTTCCAGGAACTTGGGAGCTAGAGTGGAGATGGGGTCATCCCACAAGATAGGCATGACCTCCTGGTAGGAATATTAAAACAGAAGGAAAGCAGGTGCCCAGAAAATACCTTGAATATAGCAGAGGAAGCCATAGAGTTTGAAAAAATAAGAGCTGCTACCTTCTCTGGCCCTTACTTAAGAACACAGCTCAGAAAGAAGGCTATTCTGCCATATACTGATGATAGGCTAATGAGGAAGATGCATTTGATAACAACAGGCTATCAAAACATAATGCCCTCAATGGGATAATCAGGGTACTTTTAGAATAATTAAAATATAGCCACAATCTAAAATGGCCAGTATAAAGTTCAGGCAGGCTTACAAAAATGATGAATCTACACACTGAAATTCTAAGCTACCATTTGGATTTTATTTCTGAAAAAAAAATGACATGGGAAATGCTTCTTTTACAAACTACGTTTCGAAAGGCAAAATTATGAATATGTATAATGCATATTTAAGCATCACATCAGCTATTAGGGGAGCATGTCTCCAAATAATGTGTTTAATCCATTTCTTTGGGGTTTTTTTTGTTAATTCGCTCAAAATAATCAGCACTTCTCTAATGGAAATGCTGAGCATGGTGCCTGTCCATGTATGGTTTATTTTTGTCTAGTAATACCAACAACCCTGAGTCTCTACCCTGAGAAGCATCTGTAACTCTCTTATCCAGGTGAACAGGAGGGCAGAAGCACCTTCAGACTCAGTGAGCATTGTCTTTGAGTTAGGGCAATGCTGTCTTGGGACCCCTGGGCACCTTGGCTTTGGAAAAGGGTGTAAAAGTCTTAGACATTTTGGATTTGAAAGATGCAGTAAGACCAAGCAGCATCTGCGGATCCCAGAAACCATACTAGGCCTGAAGGCTGACCCAAAAGCCAACTTCACGTCAGCATTTTTATCCTACTTGCTTTCTATTAAGGTGCAATTTTCCAGTATTTCTGTTGTTCAGTTTCAGTAGCAGTGGGTTCTGGAGCAACGACTGGTTAAGCAGTAACACGTCAACGTTCTTTCTATGTCACGTTCACTGTGGGCTAGTTCTCTGGCTTCAGCTACTTTGCATCTAAGCACCTTGGCAGCATTTTATGTGGTGGGACGATGGCTAAGAAGCCACCAACTGATTAAATACATGGGGATTCAGTGCCTCAAAGACAACACGGAAAACTCCTCTTCAAGTTTACTGATTGTAAGACTAAGTGCATGGTCTGCAGAAGAGACCCAAATCTCTCACTCTGCTGAGAATACATGTATACATGTTTGCCAGAAGCATTTTAATTCAGAGATCATATGTGTGAGTGTAAATTATAAATCATAACACATCACTCAAAAATGAATAGTTATGAGCTGTGGTGTGCCCAACTATCCAAAAACACATTCAGGTAAATTGGTGAGGTAAATTTTCCTGTCATTTCTAAAACAGAAATGTCTAGGGAGTTCAGTCCTGAGTAACAGACAGCTGGTCAACAGTCTGTCTGCTTGATTGTCACACTGTCCCACGTGCATACTCTTCCTACATTTTCTGCATTTAAACTAAAATTTAATTGACAGATAATCCAAAAAATTGGATCCCTAAAATCATCCTCAGGAGTATAAAGTTCTCATATTACCAGTGTGTGTCTCAATAAAGTATCCTTTGTATCCCTGTTACACACTAGAGGAGTACACAGAATCAGAACCCACACCAGGATATAAAGTTCATTGTCACCCAGGGCAAGGGAAGTTTAGCATCTAAGCTGAGACCTGTGGCAACAGTAAGTGCTGGAGTTCATAGCTGAAGGAGCTTCCTCTTCCTGCACCAATGCGTCTGTTTGTCTCCCACAGGTAAGCACACTGGATTGGGGACGAGCAGAACGTGCCTATAACCTCTGTGAGGTGCTGTTTAAAGTTCATAAGGTGGGTATCCTGGACATTAGGATGCTCGTAAAGAGAAGATGCCCTTCAGCTGACAGAGTGTGAGGAGCAATACGTTCTTTGAGAGATTTTTGAGATAGAAAAATAACTTGAACCTTGCTTGTTCCACCAGCTGTTCCAGTCCAGTTGTGTTATCATGCTATTGATTATTGAGATGGATGGATGGATGGATGGATGGATGGACAGATATACAAATGGATGGATGGATGGACAGATATACAAATGGATGGATGGATGGATGGATGGATGGATGGATGGATGGATGGATGGATGGATGGATGGGTAGATGGATGGACAGATGGATGGATGGGTAGATGGATGGACAGATGGATGGATGGACAGATGGACGGACAGATGGATGAATGGTGACTGAATGATGAAATGATGGGTGATATTTAGGGTGGATGGATGGATTGTGGTGGTGGATTGTGTGTGTGTGTGTGTGCATGTGTGTGTAAGAGGCAAGGAGAGTTTGCTAGGTTTCTTACTTTTTTCCACTTCATTCCCTTGAAACAGAATTTTCACTGAACCTGGATGTAGGCCGCTAGCAGGCTCCAGCCATCCTCCTCTCCCTGCCCTTACTGCACTGGGGTTCTAAACACACAGGTTCATCCTGACTTTTCTACACATATAGAGGATTTGAACTCAGGTCCTCAGGCTTTCACAGCAATCAGTCTTACCTGCTTAGCCACCATCTCAGTCCTGTAAAGGAATATCTTAGCAATCGAATTCAAATTTGTGACCTAAAATGATTTCTTACTTAAGCCTGGACTGGGCAGGCCAGAATAATGAGTAAAGTAATTCTAACCAATTAGATGGAAGTATTCAAAGATAATGGGGGAGGGGCATCCACAGTAATCACATGAAGCTGTCGGAATTGTCCAATGTATTGCACAGTTCCGACATAGCAGATCCACAGGCAGGAAGTCAGTTCCCCTTAATGGGAAGGTGTCATTGGAATAATGAACACCATCTTCACTTGGTGGGCACTCGGCTTTAGAGGGAATTCTTTTAGTTATGTTGTTGGAAGTTTTGTTTGCTATTTTATTTGTTTGTTTTGTTGGTTTCTTTTTCTTTTTTACTGAAGTCTTACTTACGCAGCCCAGACTGGTCTAAAACCAAAAGCTGGCAGGGTGATATCAGGGCCCCTGCAGGGGGGAAAGCTTGCTAGATGTGCCACCACCACACCTCTCATGTCCCTGTGGCATGGACTGTCACCACATCCTTCATGTCCCTGTGGCATGGATTGTCACGAGTTTCCAGCTCTTTCGGGCCAGGGGTATGCCCTGCAGGGATTCTCAACCTTCTCTGTGTTGTGATCATCTGGAGGGAGCTTCACCAAAGGCAAAAGCTCTAATTTCGTATGCTGTGAGATGTCTCACATCTGAGTTCTCCTGACACAAACGTCCCTGGGAATGTTGGTATGTGGCCAGATCTGTGAATTACCACAGAGCATTTCATAGTCCATTCTGAAGCAATCCTTTATAAACTGCATTTTATCACCAGTTGTGTAGAGTTATTAGATAGCAGGCTAGATGCATCTTAGTGATCAGTGTTCTTGTCATTTCAGCGCTGTTAGGGCAGACAGTTTAAATACATAGTTGCTGGGATGAACCTATTAATGAGGATGATAGTGCTCTTCATTTATACCTCTTAGCTCAGTTTCCTAAGTACGGTCTCTCGCCCTGCCCTCCCAGTTAAGATTTACTCATTCAGTCATGAACTCCTTCACTACAATTTATGGTTGAAAAGTAGTTATAAGAACAAGAGCCTACTGTTGCCTCTGCATTAGAGACCTACCAATTCGCCTCAAAACTCAGAGTTTTTACAGTAGCCACCATCCTGCAGCCCTGGACCTGAACTCCTCCTTAGAACCCTGGCCTATCCTAGAAGATTCCTCCCAGTGTCCCCTGCTGCCTGCTTCTGTGCCCTTCCTCTGAAAGTGGCAACAACTGGTGGCCGGCATCCGGTCCCTGTAACTAACCTTGACAGAGGAAATCCCTAGAGGGTATGGATGCCCCTAAACAAGCACATCAGAAACATATTTGCAAGATATAGCTGCCAGTTGCTCGGTGGGGACAGGACAGTCAGGTGAACCTGTGATGGAGCATCAGGCTATATCTAGAACATTCCTTCTTTCTGTTTGCTTCAGCTGTTGTTCTGAAAATGTTACTGAAGCACAGTGTAGTGGCATTTCATTTGTATTTTAACAAATAAAGCTTGCCTAAGCATCAGAGAAGTAAAACAGTCACACTGGTCAGCCTTACAGCCCAGGCAGCAATGACACACACCTTTAATCCCAGCAGCCACACTAGCTTGCCATAGAAACCAGGCAGTAGTCATGCATGCCCTAATCTCAGAACTAGAGAGGATTATAAAACGAGGAGACAGCACTCACTCTTGGTGTCTTTCTGAGATCCCTGGAGGCAGGATCGCCATTTCAGACTGAGGTAGAGGTAAGAGCCAGGGGCTGGCTGTTTTGCTTTTCTGACCTTCAGGTTAAAACCCAATTTCTGTCTCTGAATTTTTGTTAATTGTGATGCATTATTCATCCCATTTGGTGGTTGTGAGGAAGAGGTAACCTGCACCAGACTGGGCAAATGCAACCCTCTTCCCAGTAGTAGGCTGGGTTCTGTAGTCTAGGCCCAGCCTTCAATCCTGACACATTTCCAATCCATGCTATTTTTCAGTTCTGGCTTTCAGACAACTACTGGCTGCAGGCAAACTTGTATCTGGGTCTCCACGATTTTGACTGTGAAGACCCCAGGCCATACTGCTTCAGTGTCCTGGCCAGCCATGGGAGGAGCCACGTCTTCAGTGTAGAGCTGGGCAGTGAGCTGGCTGTGTGGGAGAAGTCATTCCAAAGAGCAACTTTCATGGAAGTCCAGAGAACTGGGGTGAGTGTGTTATGGGATGCACGCTTTTCTCACTATCAGATTTGGGCAACATCTGACACCTAGGGAATGGGGTAGAAATAAAGGTTGATTCCAGGAGAGCGAATCGTGAAAGGTGAACATTTTTCACCTGAGTCACCATGTCAAAGCAATCTTTCATGATGAGCAGGGTCTCCATTGATAAGGGGAGCTGACTGTCACAGGGTCTTGCATCTAACGCATATGTGCATTCATATTTACTGTGAGAAAGCAGCCAAGTAGCCTTCTGCTATGGGACTCACCTGCTGCTGTAGGAGTGTGCAGGCAACAGAGCCATCAACACAGAGACAGCTCTGAATCACCTGGATGTGCAATATTTTATGACGCGTCGCGGGCTTTCCTCTCAGACTTAATAGTCCAAAGGAGAATATGATACAGCATATGTGTCTGAATCGCTTCTCTGTTCTTGAAGACAGCAAATAAATCATCCATAAATTTAAACGCATATCCACTGAGCAGATAAGGAAGGATGCACTGTTGTTTCTGTTATCGTAAATATGGGCCTCACAGGATATGTCCTGCTGGAGAAAAAAATGGCAGAAAATAAATGAAGCAATGCGTCAGACAAGGTCTGTCCCCTTGCCAAGAGTCTGAGTTCATGGCTAGTCTGGCGGTGATAACCCTAAGAGCGTGAGCATAAAAACTAAAGACGGTTGCTTCATGTCCAGTATGAAAAGATTCTGTTCATTTACCTGTCACTTGGCTGCCAACACAGCCACATGATCTTTGCAATGGGCTAAGCTGTTGCTGGGAACTGATCATCCCTGAGAATTCATGTGAAGTCTGTTAGAGCACGAAACGCCCTGCCATCCAGATGTCCACAGAAACTGAATGTTTTGCTCCACCCATCCCCTGAAGTCTTCCTCTGAACTAGCCACTATGTATATATGAGGTAACTTGTTCCTTGATCCTCATTAGCATCGTGGAGCTGAGATACCAGGTCACTTTTTTGAGGATTGATATTGGAAGGAAACCCCACAATGTTGGCTATCCTTCCTCAAGCACTTACTGGATATGATGACTTGTAGCCACCTGGACATTATCTATACAGATAGTCCATGCCACCAGAAGGCAATTTGGTGATGCCTTTATAGGGAGTGGACGTTGGAGCTGTTTTTGCTCTGAGGGCTGTAGCACACATTCTGCTTCCAACATGGAAGCTGGAGACACAAGGATGGTACCCAGCTGGTGGCTATAGTCAATGCTCTACAGAGCTCAGGTCAGGCACTTGAGACAATGCAGTCAGGTGAGCACAGTCTCCCTGAAAAACAAGCCACAGACAACCAGGAGATGTCCTGAGATAAGAGGAAGCTCCATCACAGAACTCAGGGTTGGAGGGAAGCTGGTAGCCATTCTTCTCGATAGTGGGCACTGTGGGTGATTCAGTCTGATTGATAAGTGTGTCTGCAGTGTTGATAGAAAGGAGAACTTCTTCCCACAGAGGTCATAAGTCCTTCTTTATATTCAGAAGTGTCATCTTCTAAAAGAGGGCAGAGGCGGCTGGGGGATTGGAGCTATAACAGGCACAAACAACATCTGTTCTCCAGAGGTTGACAGTGTTCAGACAAGGGAGCAGGTGGAGTTCTTCCTTCCTTCCATGTAGGAAGAGTCAGAGAATCAAGACAGGAACTGATGAACCTGGGGGAGAGAAAGAGAGAAGGGAGGGGAAAAAAGAGGAAGGGGGAGAAAGGGAAGAGAGGGAGGTAGAGGGAAAGAGAGGAGGGAAAGGAGGGAGGGAGAGAGAGGGTATTGAGATTAAGATTGGAAGAGAGGAAGTGAAGTCTGAAGAAAATACTGTCAGCATCCAGTACTGAGCTCTTACAGGTCTTGCATGGTTAAAGGGAGAAGTGAGTGTATCCCAGAAGCTCTGGAGAGGCTGAAGGCTTCATTCTTATTGTTTGCTGTTGTTTTTTGTTTTGTTTTGTTTTGGCTTTTTTTTTATTTCATTTTACATTCCAACCACAGCTTTCCTCCTACCCCTCCTCCCACCCACCCTCACCCACTCCTCCCAGCGGGCAAGGGCTCCATTCTGTTTTGATACTTGACCTAGAAAGAGCCCTGGAGCTATTTTCGAGGTTCTATCCAGGAAGCGACTACCTTCCTTGCATTCCCCTGGTCCCTCTGGGAAACAGACAGGAGAGGGGATGCTTTTCCCATTTCAGGCAAGATCAATCCTGGGCTTCCGCTTCCTCCTTTAGTGACTTGTCCAAAGCCGTTCTCCAAACTGCAGCATGGCTCCTGAAAATGGAGGGTTCTAACATACGCGCATCTGAGAGCTGTCCTGGAAGCCATGCTGCTGTCTCTGCTTCCTTTCCCACTCACCACACCTGACTTTCAAATGTGCTGAGTGGGCAGCTATTGATTTCCTCTCTGCTTCTTCTCATAAGCACATAAGGGCTCTATGACTTATCCATGGCCATCTAGAAATTATGGTGCCATAGTCTAAGAGTTTCTGTGTTCTATGTCCTGTTCTAAGAAGACACACAGCCTCCCTGGAGAGAGAATGGAATTATAGGGGAGCACCCCACAACTAGCACATTTCAGACACAATAACACCCTAACATCCTAACATCCTTCGTGGTTGTTTAGCAAAGCTGTGTCTATTTAATTCACCTTCCATTTCTACTTCGTGTTTCGCTGGTTTTATGTTTACTGACTTTGGATCTTGTTCCAACTCAAGGTTCACCATTTTAAATCTGATGGGGTACATGATTGTAGTGTTGATAGCATGGGCTCTTCCTCCCTGGGGCGGTGTGAGCTCATTTTCCTGCGTGCATCAGCTATTGGGTCACCTCTAGAGAAAGACGTCTGAATGATGCCCTTTATGCATCATGGCCTCTGCCCCAAACTCAGGACACATTTCTACAGATAAGATCCTCCATATATGGCCCACATGGCCAAGGCATTATGCAGAAAAAAAAACCTAAGATATCAGAACAAAGATGCCAGTGCTTCTCACTGAACCGTCTCTTCAATCTGCATAGTCCTGTGTGATATTGTTTTAAATAAATAATATCTATCTATATCACAGATATCCAAATTTATTAAAGTCTCAGTGTCACTCAGAAACATCTAACTTTTTCCATGGGTCTACTTGCTCCATTACTGCCTCTCAACCACAACATGCAAATGCTAAGATTATAGTGGATAGCTTTCAAACTGCTTTGACATATATACCAGAATATTTTATTAAACTATATGCCCATTACTTTATGCATGTTATTCTGCAGTATGAAATAGTTTTATGTATTTTCCACATCAGTTCCTCCAAAGTTTTATTTATGCCATCAGTATTGGGTTAGCAATTAAAATGGAAATAAAATATCTTTTTCATAATAACATAGAACCAGCAAGTGGAAAATATCTAATAGGTTTTGATTGGCTACAAGTAGCAGGGCTCATACTGCCATCAACAGTAAGAAGAAAACGGTGGCTCCAGCAACTCCATCCTGCTAAGCTTCAGGCTTGGATGTATTTGTTGGGTGACTAACCTCCTGGTTACAGACCACCTCTCAAAAGCAAAATGTTTTCTTATCAATGTTTAGTGGGCAAGGGGACATATCAAATGATTAAATTCAGGTTTCTTCCTCAGCCTAATCTGACAGCTTAGAACAGGAATTCATCAGACCAAAGGCTATATGGGAAATACCATCTGCTGAAGGGTCTCTGCCACCAGCCTGCACTCTGGGAACTAGGAAGCCATCCGTTCCCATGAAGCATAGTGGGAAAGAGATGGAAGCACCCCAGTTTTGAGAGCCTATAGGAAGTGAGGTCTTGGGCATAGATGCCAGACAACTGCACCACTGCAGACTTTCTGAAGGACAAGGGGATCTGAGTACAAGAGTACAATAATCTCTGTTCTCCCCAGAGATTACTGAAGCGCATGCCATCTCAGATCCAGTGAGAAAACAGTGCTGTGTCTTCATTTCTCATCCCCTGTACATTCAAGCTCTGTGGTTATGTTTCAAGGCCCCCGTGGGTACCAATAACCTTGGACGTATTGAATCCTGCAAAGGATGCTCACTTGTGCATGTCTACCTATGGTAAGATATGAGTTGTGGGGACTAGCCTTCACATGAACACACACAAAACCATGTAGCAATGACAGTGTCATAGGTCATGTGAAGAAGACCCATTTCTCTTGCGCTATCTTCCCCTACTGTCTTCATCCTTCTGCTAGTAATGTTGTAAGCTGATGCAATGCCTACCTGATGAAAGGAAAGGCAGTGCCAACATAGCCATTGTAGTATACGGTGTATGATTGGGCTACCATAAAAGACCTGGGCAAACTAGAAATATGACCCGTCAACAGTGACCTGAGGATTGTGATGACTTCAGCTACTTGGAGGGTAGGACACACAGTGTGGACATGCTGGATAAGGAGAGGATTCACGCCCTGTGTTGAACTGAGTGACATGAGACCGGGATTCATTACACCACTCAGAACAGTACATTTAAACTCATGAATTTTTTTTCAGGTATTTTCTATTTAATATTTTTAAACCACAGTGAGTATAGATAACTAAGACTAGGGAAAAGAAAACTGAAGAAAAGCAGGAATTATTTTTAACTGTGTGTGAGCAATTTAAAAGGCAGGTAGGAGCTAGATAAGTGCAAGATGAATAGCCAGTAAGGACACTGTTTCCTTGAGTGACGGGTGACTATAGGTGAGAAACATAGCATGGAGACGCAGGCCCAAGAGGTTTGTCTGAGCAGCACTGAGCTGCCAGCCTTCATTCATAGCTTTGGAGATCCCTGTGCACACATCCTCTCTCAGCATCAGAGCCCTTGTGATAGAATTTGTGTCCTGCACCATAATCACCTTCCTGTTAGAGCAGATGAAACAGGCAAATCTCCAGATCTCCCTGCTAGAGATGACCTCTCTCACTTTTGAATGAACAAAGGGTAGCTGGATCCTCTGTGATGTCCATGCTGGACAGTAAGCAGCAAGGCTCATGATACAGGAAGAGCAAAGCCCTGGTTTTGACATTTAATGCTCCGAGGTCATCGTTCTTGTGCTTCTCATCAAAGACCGTCTGCTGCCCACGGGAACTGACTGCATGGTGTCAGTTTTTGGATTTTCTGGAAGAGGCCATTGCGGGTGTACCAGATCTCTAGTGCTTTACACACTATTTGTGTGTATCCATCTTGGTTTTTAAGGAACGTTCAGTAGTGTCACCGCACCGGGGTGATGTGATGAATGGGGGTCATTTATTTTACATGGACTTGGCCATTCTCAGTGGTCCCATATAAAACAGGAAGAAAATATCCAGCCACATACGAAAGGAATGTAGCCTTTGTGGTTCCCATCATGCAAGGTCACATATTTCCCAGAGCTCCTCAGCATCCTCTGAGGACCCACCTAACTCCAGTTGTGTTGATGAATGACTCTTCCCAGGGTGCCTGCAGATAGGGCCTGGGGATGGCACAGAGATCAGCAAGCCCCTTTGTATTCAGCAAATGCTTTATAAAACCTGACCCTGTGGAGCCAGAGTGGCATGCAAGGATAGCATAGAGATGAGTGAGATACTCATCCTAGTCCATTTTTCTACAAGCAGTACACAGGAAAGGACCAAGCCATTGTGACAGTGACCAGAAAATGTGTTCTAACTCTAGAGCTATTTAAGAGCAGGGCAGGCTGGTTTGGGAAGAGTGATTAGCACCAGCTCACTTGTTGGTAATTCTCAGAGGGGAGTATGTGGCAAATGGTTAACTCAAGAAGAAGCAGATGGGTTTCATAGGTTCCTCCTGTATGACTGAAGAAACTGGAATCTCTACTCCGTTAGCAAAATGCAAAACACCACAGGTGTGTCAGGGTCTTCAGTGTGGACTAGTACTTACCATAGGTCAGTGGTGTCCTGCTCACCTCCATGTGCAGGAAAATGCTCAAAACAGCTGCATTTATAACAATTGAAATCTGCAACTACCCCAAAGCCATGTGAGACAATTCAAATCTGTATTCTTGGGTTAAAGATGTAGTCCCTCATGTAGACTCGGTGGGTTACTAGGCACTTCCCTTCAAAGAAAGAAGATGGTGACCTCTCATGTTGGGTGCCACCATGCACATTGTGCAGGGAAGCTGGCTGTAGCTACACAGTGGAATCTGGGAGGAGGAACCCCCTCTTCTGAAGACACGAAGCAGGAGTTCAGGACCAAGGCAGGCACCAGGTGATCTGCTGAGGACATGTGACTGGCTCATTTTAAGACTTCTGATAGGAAAGAGAAAGAGATAATGCTGGTAAGGCATCAAATCCCCTCGATATCATTCAACCATTACCATGATTTCACTTCTCAGATGTCATTAGTTGACTGTCGAAGCTTTGTAAGATCTAGAGGATGTTTATCTCTGTTCTAAACAAATCCAGAGCTACATTTTTACAGATACGTTTCCAAATATTTTATGTTCTTCACCCCTTTATGACACTTCAAATGATCTCAGTTAGGGAAAATTTCTAAAATAACCAGAGTACCATATGGATACCAGGGAGGTACACTGGATATGTGGTATGAAACCTGCCCTTACCTAACACCAAATGTCTTACCTGTTCCATCCCTTCGTTTCTTGGATTTTCTAGGTCCTTGTTCATTCTTCAAGCATGAATTCTTTTCTTGTTTCCACCCTCTTCTTCCTAATTAGATGGCCATATTTTCCCTCACCAGAGAAAACAAAACAGTAACACCTGTCAGTGTTGTTCAGACCTGAGCAAACAAACCCCGGAAGATCTGAATGTGGATGATGTACAGGAGTTAGAGTTCCTAGTGTGAGCTGCTCTGCTAACTCTGGAGTCTTAGCCTAAGTTCCCTGTCTGGTTTGTATTTTCTTGAGTGGTAAATCTTTAATCCTTTCTGCCTGATGAGTTACTGACCATTTACGGTATCAGTGATCAGCAGCTGATGGGAACCAACTCCTTCAAAGGCATTCCCACCTTGTGGGCAGAAGGTGCAGACAGGAGAGGGCTGGGTCTGATAACCACAGATAACATGTTACACAGAAAGTACATCATAGTTTCATATGTGAGAGTGTGCCATAGAATTATTTGGGGTGAGTGGACCATTGTTGTGAAGGTATTTGGGGTGAGTGGACCGTTGCTGTGGAGGTATTTGGGGTGAGTGGACCATTGCTGTGGAGGTATTTGGGGTGAGTGGACCGTTGCTGTGGCGGTATTGGGGGTGAGTGGATCATTGCTGTGGAGGTATTCGGGTGAGTGGACCATTGCTGTGGAGGTATTCGGGGTGAGTGGACCACTGCTGTGGAGGTATTCGGGGTGAGTGGACCATTGCTGTGGAGGTATTTGGGGTGAGTGGACC